>CABFVZ010006143.1:0-21404 GCA_902151445.1 Timema monikensis
ATCACTCTGGCCGCGGGCGAGTAAACATCTACGTCATGGCGGCTGACTTTGTATCATGTGTAATGTGTTCTTATTTCTCTTAAAAAAACCATAATTTGTTTTATTTATTTTGAGTTTATTTGTATTTATAATTTAGAGTTTCAGTTTGTGAAGAGCTTTAATGTGTTCATTAAAATATTTACAAGATTGTTCGTGAGGTGAAAATTTCAGAAGTGAGCATGCGCTGAAACTGTTGAGTCCAAGTTTCCCATAGAGGTGGAAGGGTAGGGTAATAAGCAAGTTAAATTTTCTAGACCTAACAATTATTATTTAAAAAACAATTTATTTTATTCATGCTTATCTCTATTGTCTGACAAAATAATGATTACGGATAAGTTGTGCTTTACAAGTAGGCCTAGCTTAGTAATTTTTTAATTCAAAATATTATGCTTTCTTTACAAGGTGAAAGATTCGACCATCGAATCCAGTAAAACATCAAATCCTCAAAACTCGAATACTTGTCAGGATTCAGTGAATTCGAGGGGCCCATCTCTAGTTTAAAATGTTTACTGAATCCAGCAATCTGACCTATTTTTCATTAATTACTGATAAAGATTATTGGATGAGCTACTTATGATCACTAGAACATGTGAAGACATGTTTGTACATACCTCAGCAGACTCGTCTGCTTCTGATGCCTCTTCTAATTGTATTCCACCTGTTTGACTCCTGCTGCCTGCCCGTGTCAGCACAGTTTGGCGAATTTGCTGAAATACATTACAAAACATGAAGCAGTCAAGAATCAAATAGCCAAAGCTATTATTCATGCTTCTAGTGAGGATTACTCCATCTCGATATCATATTCTTAAAATTTAAAAATGACACCTGGACACAGGAATCAAACCCGGAACCTATGGCTTAGTACGCAAATGCTCTACCCACTGAGCTATCCAGGAATCGTCCTGTGCCCAGGGTCATTCTTCACTCATATTTTAAGGCAGAGTCTATGATGGACGTGCTGATATTGTCAGCTACAAATGTGTGATTTTATTAAGATCACGAGCTATCAGATAACGCAGCCACCTTCGACTCGGTAGTTGGCTTATTGCTGCCAACTGTACAATTATTTTAATTGTACGGGATTACATATTTAAGAATCAAATAGCTAAAGCTATTATTTATGTCCGTGATCTTGATAAAATCACACACTTGTAGCCAACAATTTCCTTACGTCCATCATAGACTCTACCTAAAAATGAGTGAAGAATTACCCTGGCCATGGGACGATTCCTGGATAGCTCAGTGGTTAGAGCATTGACGTACTAAGCCAAAGGTCCCGGGTTCAATTCTTGTGTCCAGTTGTCATTTTTCAATTTTCAGAATATGATGCAGTCAGTTTAAATCCCTAAATATCATACAAATAAACCTATAAAAATGTAAAATATTTGCTAACATAATTAGAAATGATTTCTTAAATCTGAATTAAGACTTTTGTACCACTGACAAATGATATCTTGCTTGTAATGTTTATTACAACATAAACAACAATGAGAACACTTTGTATGTAAATTAGTTGTATTAATACAATTTTTTACCATTTTTGTCACTTTGTTATTCTACCAACTACACACACAGAATTCTTTTACTAATATATAAATAACTCTGTACTACTGATAAAATTATGGTTAAAATAAGTTGCATCATAAAAAATACTGAAATAAACATCTTCTGCTTCTAAATGTTAGTTTATTACATTTATATGCAGTATATTCGAGGATTTGAGAAAATATCAGACTCAAGACTCAAATCCCCGAAAAAAAATCCTTTTCTTCAATTGAAATTTGTTTTAAAACCCTATTTGTGATTTAGAGCCATTAATAATTATAGGATGAACCTAAAAACTAGGGCCAGACTAGTAATTTAACACTTAACTGAATGTATGAATGGATTACATTGTTTTAAAACATTTAGTTAACAATTCTATTTTTTACTATTCCATTATATTTCTATTTCTTCTGAGGTTCATAATTTTTTCCTAGATTTGGATGCGAGTTCAATATTCAGGATTTGAAAGTTAAATAAAGATTTGTATTCGTAAAATAGTTGATTCGGCACAACTCTACAAAAAACACAATCCTTTAGAGGTGAATTAAACACAAATGCCAATATTTTTTTAAATAATAGAATTTTTATGAGAAATCTTGTGGTTTCCCTGCTTGGACAGTTTAGACCTTTCTATAAAATTATTGTTGTATACTTTTAATTTTGACTCCGAAGAAAATGTTTTGTATAACGTACAACCACAAATTATTTAAAGTCATTTGACCTTCAAGTATGTAATAAACTCATAACAAATGTTTATTTGTAATTTCTGTAAGTAGCATTTGTATTTTATTATTATTATTATTATTATTTATTAGAGACATAGCAACTTCACAGCAGTTTAAGTAAGTAAGAAACTAAATAATACATTTAACTTCCCAATATAGAGTTTTGATTTGAATTGTGGCTTCTATAAATAGTTTAAAAAAATACTTTTTAAGTAGGCAGATTGCTAGTAGCTCAGAACAAAACAATGTTTGATAAACTAAGAGCCAATCTATCAGTGATTCAAAATTAGTCATAAATAGAAACATCACTTCAGTAAATTTAGTCATAATACAATTCTTGTAGACTGTAAAACGGATAAGAGCGACTAATGCCTTTATCCATGGGACCACTGGTGTGATGTTAGTTATTGTAGTAAAAAAAAAATTTTTTTGCCTTGTAAATGTTTTAAAAGCAAATAAAGCACTTTTAAACAATTGTTACATAACTATTCTAATCAAAGTGTTAAGTTATTCAAACATCCGACACTTTAACTTGGTCAATAGCATGTCTTCCTAATGTCTCGGGTTCGATTCCCAACATGGTTGAAAGTATGGGTTTATCCTTTCACATTGCTAAATAGACAGTCGGAGATTGTAAGTTGTGCCTGTACTAGTTTAAGTTAGATTATAAGGTATATGAAGCTAGGACAGGCCTAGCATGCCGGTAATAGAAAATCTATGGCTTGGAAAAAAAATTGAGCAAGGCCACAGACTAGAAATAGTAATGGATGTAAAGTAAAGTTATTCAAACGTATTTTAGTTCAAGCACATAATTTATAAATCTAGTTTTGCCTGAGAGCCCATGAATTGCAAGGACGTAAAGATTCAACCTGTTTGCTTTCTGAAATGCACCAATTTACAATATTCTATTGATCCAAAAATTTCAAAATTATGGCGATGACAAATTGTGAACAGTTGGTCTTAAAACGCTTCAATACCATTATTGGTACCTAAGCTCCTAGTTAGCCATGCTTGTTATTTTCTATGAGCGAATGTATCCTGAGCTTAAATTGTGCAAAATGGCATAAGGCCCTGAAACATAGACACGGACAAGGAGATATTTAAATATATTCCAGGCTGCAGAGATGAGTTTTCTACGAAGCAGTGAACATGTTTAGGGGAGTGCCAAGTCCACTTTAACAATTAGAAGCGAAGTCAATTCGAATAATATGAAATTCAAACACTTAATGGAAATAAGAGCGGAAAATTAAAAAAATAGTCATAAATGTGTGTTTTAATTTTCGTTTTTTGACCAAGCTTTGAAATTGGCAAATCCAAAATTTCACTTTTGAATCGAAGTCGAAGCAAACACATATACAAAACAAAGTCAAAGTTTTCAAAGTTAGAAGCTTTGCACACGCTTAAAATTTTTACAAGGGAAGATAGGATAATGAACAAGAAAATTAGGGACACTTGGATTAAAGGTTATACCATTTAGAAGAGAAGCTGAAGAGTAAAAGTTTTTAGTAGGTAGGGCATGTGTTGAGAAGGGAGGAGGATAGAAAACTTGAGAAAGTGCTACAAAGTATGAAGAAGGGTACCTATTGAAAGACCATGGACAAGATGGATTTACAAGGAGTGGAAGGACATGGAGGCTATAGGAGAGGACTGGAGACATGTGGCAGAGTGAGAGGATTGGAGAGATCCAACAGGAATGGAAGAGGAAGAGAGGATTGGAGACATGTGGCAGAGCGGAAAGGTTGGAGAGATGAAGAGGAGTGGAAGAGCAAGAGAGGACTGGAGACAGGTGGCAGAGCGAGAGGATTGGAGAGAACCAACAGGAATGGAAGAGCAAGAGAGGACTGGAGAAATCAACAGGAATGGAAGAACAAGAGAGGACTGGAGACATGTGGCAGAGCGAGAGGATTGAAGAGATGAACAGGAATGGAAGAGCAAGAGAGGACTGGAGACACGTGGCAGAGCGAAAGGATTTGAGAGATCCACAGGAATGGAAGAACAAGAGAGGACTGGAGACACGTGGCAGAGCGAGAGGATTGGAGAGATACACAGGAATGGAAGAGCAAGAGAGTACTGGAGACATATGGCAGAGCGAGAGGATTGGAGAGAACCAACAGGAATGGAAGAGCAAGAGAGTACTGGAGACATATGGCAGAGCGAGAGGATTGGAGAGAACCAACAGGAATGGAAGAACAAGAGAGGACTGGAGACACGTGGCAGAGCGAGAGTATTGGAGAGAACCAACAGGAATGGAAGAGCAAGAGAGGACTGGAGACACGTGGCAGAGCGAGAGGATTGGAGAGATGAACAGGAATGGAAGAGCAAGAGAGGACTGGAGACATGTGGCAGAGCGAGAGGATTGGAGAGAACCAACAGGAATGGAAGAGCAAGAGAGGACTGGAGAATTCAACAGGAATGGAAGAACAAGAGAGGACTGGAGACATGTGGCAGAGCGAGAGGATTGGAGAGATGAACAGAAATGGAAGAGCAAGAGAGGACTGGAGACACGTGGCAGAGCGAGAGGATTTGAGAGATCCACAGGAATGGAAGAGCAAGAGAGGACTGGAGACACGTGGCAGAGCGAGAGGATTGGAGAGATCCACAGGAATGGAGGAGCAAGAGAGGACTGGATACACGTGGCAGAGCGAGAGGATTGGAGAGATCCATAGGAATGGAGGAGCAAGAGAGGACTGGAGACATGTGGCAGAGCGAGAGGGTTGTAGAAATCAACAGGAATGGAATAGGTTGTGAAAGATAAATCACAGAGGTTGAAACGTCCATTGATGATGATGATGATGAATCTCAAAACAGAAAGAAGCTCACACTTATTTAAGTCATTTCTACCCATTATGACCTGGACAGAAACGAAGTTATTCAAAGAAGCTACAGACTTAGCAAAAAACTTGTCCTGTGTAAATGATTACTATGAATGTGATCTTGCTCTAAAACAAACATTTAATGAGATCAAAAAGGGTGAGGTGCCAAAACAGTAAATATTACAAGTTGTTGAGAAACATAGATGTTCATGGTTAAATGGGCCATTTTATAATTATGTATTATTTAAAATATTATGTTAGGTTTATAATAGATTGTATCACCAATTCAACAAGTACTTTTTTATTTTTTAATAGATTTCAAATGAAAAGATTACTTTAAAGATTTTCCAAGGGTACACTACACTACATTTTGTCACCAGACCCCCATTACTTTCATGACCAAACTACCAAATAGTTTTCCTATAATGAGGTTCAGGGGACTTCTAAATATTGTTTATTCAAGTTGAAATTGTATCAGTAAAGTTAATTCACTGTAGTAAACCTTAAAAACAGGGATACCATATTTGTGAGAGCAATAAAGAAGGCATGTTGAAAAACAAAAATCCATGATTTCAGGTTATAGAGAATGGGAGGAAATAATGAGTTATATGACCATAAAATAAATATAAAGAACACTTAAAACAAACACACCTCTGTGACTAATAGTCCCACAACAATGTGAGGCATCAATACAAATACTTCCCCTTTCATCATAACAGCTCCCTTAAACCAAAATAATTAGTGAGAGGGGTGTGCGAGATCAAAATTTTTATTCGACACAAAATTGGGAACAAGACTCTACAATCCAGATGAGATCAGGAACGAGAATTCTGTTTAAATAATTTTCATTTTGGATTTGAGATATTTATGTTTTTATACCCCTTGTTTTTTCCGTTTGCTGAATTAGCTAAGCTATATTTTATTGAGGTAGCCGTAATTTATTCACACAGCAAAAACAACAAATACGTCTAAGATAACAAATCATTTTTGTGCTATTGCGTACTCCAGGGGCTAGCTGCACATAACCACGTTCAGTAAGCATGCATTTTTCTTTTCTTCACAGTGCGTGTGATGTTGGCTGTACGCCAATTACTGAGTGCTCTAAGATCCGCTCAATAAATCACTCACTGGGCACTCCTCGAGATCAGTTCTTGGAGTGTGTCCAAGCATTAACATTGAAGTATCTATTTACCGCTGTTGTAAATATGTGTATAGTTATTTTGCCATTTAACTGAGAATTAATGTAGATCATTTATATGAGAATTAATAATATAACGGCAAAGACAAAACTTTCCACTGCCTTTGAATAATGTTATTTGTACTTCAATAAAAAAATACTTAGAAATGCCTTTAGTGGCATTTTTTTCTAACTATAAACATTTCAAATGATCGATTGCGTTCTTGAAACAACTACTTGGAGAGTGACTAGATAAAAATAAGTCATGCAAAAAACTTGTTCTTTGGCATGTTCTGGAAAGAGGGACTGCCATATTGATGTAATTATATTTACGGCGGTATAAAAAACTCGCTACTCAAAACTTGAGTTGCAGGGATGGAAAAATACAGTTGTGCCATTGTAAATAGTGTTGGAAATCTTGTTTAGTTTTCTTTCCAGCCTATTGTGATTTCTGACAAATAAAGATTAATTTCATTTTTGGTTTTATCCCTTGGTGGCACTTTATCTTTGTGTTTAGTGCACAAAGGGCTCAATAGATCGTCTTCACCAATGTTTTCTTCAACATAGTATTGTGCAGGAGAATTGATTTTTGGCATTCTAGACAGCAGCAATGCCTTGAAGCGTTTTTTTTTATCAGTCCAAATAATTTCTTTGAGCCGAGGGTCCCGTGTGTTCGCCAAGATATTGATCTCTCTATTTTTAATGTACTCTGAAACCTGCACAGCTAATATTTTGCAAGAAAATTGGCAAATGTTATTCTGGAATAATTTTGTCCTTGGTTGTTACTAATAAAACGTTGTAGTTTCAATTCCAATATATGTACCCTAGGAGCTACCATAGACAAGCTCAGGTGTTTTTCTGAACAAAACTCAGAAATTGCCTGGCAAAATGGTTTTAAAATATTGACAACACTAACAATATTTTTTTATAAAAAAATAAATTAATTATGTTTTATAAATATGTATTTTATTGCCGAAGTCGTTGAATATCCCTCTGAAAATGTTAACCGTCGTTTATTTTGATGCTTGTTACTTCTTGTGTGATCAAACCGAAACAGTTGATAAATGGCATTGTAAACGCTCTGTTCATGAAGCAAGTACTGTAGTTAAATCGTTTAGCTCTCACTTGCGAGTAGTAATATATTGATTATTTAAATATGTTGATCTAGCTAATGTTTTTATTAAGACTTTGGAAAAATTATTTATATAAGAGTTACTTTTAAGTTAGTAACTATTCCCGAAGCTAGAGTCGAGAGCGGGATATTCTCTTTCCTGCACACCTCTTGTAGTAAGACAGACACCAACAAACGAAACATTAATTGAACCAAATATGTTAGAATATGAAATATACTTGTTGCTTCTATAATATAAAAGTTTGACTATTGCTTGGTCTCTGCTCGCCAGCAATATCGGTTCTTGCTGGCTTTAGATTTGATGTCAGTCTAAGAGTAATAACTCTATTGAGTTTGCACAACATTTCAATGTAGTGGGTAACTGACAAGTTGCACTCTCTCGTTTTAAAACATTTCTATTTGTTTTAAGTAAAATACTAAATTAAGCTAGTATACAAAATAACTTAACTAAATATTTATCCCATATCAAATAATAATTGTTACTAAAATGATGTGTTGAAATTAAACCATGCAACGTTTTAGATAGGGATTAAAAAATGAAAAAAGAACAATTCCGCAACCTTTTCTCGAAATTTTTGAGATAATAGAATATTTTTTTTACAACGGTCGGGTCAGGAACAGGAAATAATATTTATCCCCGGGAATCCCACACACCCTTACTGACAATATACAATGTGCAAAGAAGAGAAACTTAATACAAAATGAAAGGACAGTGTTTCTAGAGCTACCTTTGAAAAGTCTCATGAAACCAGTAATATGTAGCTTATTTCACTACCTTCATACAATGATGCCCCTTTTAAATGAACTAATTATAATTTATAAGTCATCATCTTTTAAAATACTATATTAATTGATTTGACTTTTCTCTTACTGAAAACGTCCCTAGTTAAACACCCGGACAATTTCACATTTGAAAAAAAATCTGCCTGGACCTATATTTTACGTCTCAAAAAGAGGACTTGTCCGGGTGAAAGAGGACATAATGGTATCCCCGCAATGGTTTTAGCTGTAGATACCCTTCCTTTTATTACTCTCCAAAGGTTTCTTTACTACTTAATTGATACGTTTGGAAGATCCATTAGTTTGAGATTTGTAGTGAAATAGGGTTTAAATATCAGGCTAGTAGAAACAATAAATACCTGTTTGAGCAAATTATGAGCCTGTTGTTGGTCGAGAGCTTGTTTTTCCTCCAAGTATTCTTCATAGTGGGTAGGTACCATGGCCAGTGCCCCAGTTAGCATAGGATGTCCCAGGGGCAAAGGGGCTGACTGAGTGCGCCCCAAAGGCCGATGACCCTGCTTGTTCAAGCGAGCATGGGCTACCTAAACATTTAATATATTTATATAGTTATTTCAAGATACGTATATGCAATATGACATTATATCAAGATGTGTATAGCTAGTTTACCTGTGTGTCTGTTATGGGAGCCCCATGATACATATTTGGTAGAATGTTGCCAGGCCTTGCTTGCTCCAAGGATGCCATCTGTTTGTGAATGTAGCCGGGAGAGTTGGGGTTATTGTACTCGCCATCAATTGCTACAAAAATAAAAAGGATTAGCCTGTGGAGAAATATGGAATTTTCATTTACAATAATATGATAATTAGACTAATATACAATTTTATTATTTGCTCAAAGATTGATAGTTAATTTAAAGTTAAAAAGCTGAGATTCAAATATGAATTTAAAATGTAAATGTTATATATTTGTCTGAGATTAAACAAAGGTACATTAATTTAATAACATACCTGGTTGTTTATAAAAAAGTTTTGTTTTTAATAATCAGTAGATAAAGCCTGATTTGTGGTAGATAAAGCTTGATTTGTAGTAGATAAAATGATTGGATTTCATGAGAAATTAAAGATGTGTTTCTAGATAAAAAGTTAATAAATATGTCAAGTTCAGAAATAGAAGAGACTCAATGAGTGGGGGGTAAAAAGAAGAGACTAAAATGTGTCATGGTATTAGAGGAAAAGCCACAACAAGAAATTATGCGTCCTGGTGGCTTTTGAAGAGCCACAATTAATTCTGTCATTTAAATTAATGCCATAGAGCGATATTAATGTTATGGCTGTTAAAGATAATAACCACAATGTGTCGTTTTATTTTTACAACCATGATGCAATGTAAGACAAATTTTAGCTAATTTTCAGAAAAAGTGACAGTAAATATTAATAATAATGGCAAAGTAATTTTTATCTTTTCAGGATTTGTAAGAATGACACTTAGAGGTTGAATTAAGCTAAGTAGGTTAGGTTAGGTTACTGAACTTGTGTGATTGAGTTATAACTGTAAGTGGAAACGACCACAATAAGTTTGTTATTTTCATAGTGTCCAGCCAAACTATATATTAAAATTCCCTGACTTTTCCAGGTTTTTCAGACCCAATTTCCAACTTTTCCAGTCACTATATTATAAGCATTATTGTATTAAGATCTCAACTTAATGTAATAATATTCTTAGACACATACACATTTTGAAAGTGTAACTCTCTATGAAGGGGTTGAAGGATGTCTGTCTAAAGCAACAGAGATTTTAGTTAGATCATATTGAGACATTAAAAGATCACCATGTTGAATTTGAGAATCAAGGTTAGTATATTCAAGATGGAAAACTGTACTAGAAAAATTTGCAGTGAAGAAAAATGTTTTTTGACAGTTGATTATTGTAAATGAATGTAGTGTAGGATTATTATTTTAGTGACTATGTGAAAATTCCAGAAATTTGAGCAAATTCCCTGACTTTACCAGGTCACTGGATACCCTGAGAATGTACTGTGGTCATTTTATTTAAAAATCACAACACCAATTTCACTGTATTGCAATTTTTAAAATGCCAGAATGTGTAGTAGCTATTTAAAAGCAAACAAGATAAATTTCTTAATGTGGGTTTCTCGAATACCACAATGTGTGCTGGTCATATTTCTCACTCATTGTGTGTTTTTTATTATTGGGCTTAAACTGTATATGGTTAAAAACGGTAATGAATAACTCACATTAAATTGGTATAGTGTGCTATGAAAAGAGAAACTATGGCTAAAATAAAAGCCAGTTCAGACTTCAAAAAATTCTTATACATATTCTTTTAAGAATTATCTTTGGTTGAAGGAAATAATTTTCCTGAACTAAGCAATTTTTCAATTCAACATTGAACAACGAGAAAATATGTATAGTTTTGATAATTTAAACTTGTATCTAGAATTAGTCATTGTAGTCAATCAGAAGAAGATTGGGGCTGGGCAAATGTCAGTTGTTGATCTTATCATCGGCAAATAATGAAACAATCGGTAAGCAAATGATCAGCAGTTGGCTGGGCCACAAATATTAAAACCGATCTTTAGTTAACATGGCAGATACTAGTGACTCACAGTGGGGGTTCTAGGGTGAAAAAAATATTTAAGAGGGGGAAGAGGGGGGAAAAATTCTTGCATGATCAGTAATTAATTAAAATTAATATGTAATAAATAATTACATATAAACATACTAGGCATAAATCATCTTATAATGCTGGAATATTTAGAGTCTTATCAAGTGGTATTGGTGATTTAATAGTGGTATTAACTGCTATGACAAAAAGAGCTTAAATAACCTTTTCTTATTGGCTTCCTGCTTCAAGAGAGCTTCTGCCCCAGTTTCTGCTTTGGTTGATTTACGTTAGTAATTGCAGGTGTATGTTTATTAATTTCTATATTAGCTATATTTATATCAGAAATAAGAGCTAATTATGAATTTGTTTTAAAGAAAATGATTGCTTTATCTACTTTGGGTCGGTTAGGTTTAATAAGAAGAATTTTAACTAGAAATTATATAAAATTAGACAAAATACATTAACATCAGAGTTGGGCAAAATCCACTATTTTAGGAATCCGAATCTTCATTTAACTTTTGAATCCCAAATCTCAAAATCGAATCCCAATCTGAGAGCCAAAATTATGAACATCAAAGTAAATAGAAATATAATGAAATATTAGAAAATATAAATAATAACTAAAAGTTAAGATTTTTCAAGAGATTGGTCAAATCTTATATTTCTCAAATTCAAATATTAAATTATTTTTCTAATCTTGTGTACAAATTCATATCCTTGACTCCTTAAAAATGTACAATTTTATGTCAAGAGAAAATATTTAAAATTTAATTGAGTAAAAACGTTGCTTTAGGCTTAGTGCCACTGACAGATGATATTGTGTTTGTCATGTCTATTGTGTCATAAAGAACGAGCAAAAAGAACATTTTCTTAGAGTAAATTAATTATATTAATTCAACTTCATTCTTGTGATTTTTTTTACTTTCCAAACTACACAAATTTATATAATTCCTTTAAATTGTTATATCTAATCAAGATCTTCATAATTGTATTCTAGATACATTTTGAGACGTTTACTTAAATATTTTAGGATTTAAGGGATTTGAGCGTCACATCTCATCAACATTTTTCAAACAATTTTTTCCGTGAATTGTTTGAAAACCCATTTAAAAAGAGCCAAAACTTGTTTCAAGATCAAATAAATCATTATTACAAAATTTTGAGTTAATGAAATAAAACGATAAAGGTTTATTTTAAGGCTCTGCGAGTACTCGTATTCCGAGATCTGAGCCGAGCTTGTCACTTAAGCTCGAGATCGAGTTCAAAAGTTTTGTTGGCTCGTCATTTTCAAGCTTCCACTTGCTGTACTAAATAATCAATTTTTAAAACACAATTGTAAGCATAATCTATTTAATTGAGATAATATCGGCATTCCCACATATATATATCATTTGGTTGCTTAAAAAATTGTTAGAAATTAATTTCAATCTTCACATTAATAACGTAATAGAGCTTTAAAACCAATGTCGACCGGTAAATTTATTTAATATTGTCGTCCATTTTGAATTATACCTGATGGAAGTTGTTTACTTGTGTTGCCATTGACAAAGCAATGCAAATAAAAATAGCTAAGAAGATTACTTAATAAATGAATGAATCTTTTTACTATTTTTACCGGGTCCCTTTCTAAAATAATAATGTATGTTAAAATAAATATCAAGAATATATTATTATACTAAATGTTTTCAAACTTAAGATATTTAAAACTTGTATTAATTAATATATTTAGATACAAAACTAGCTCTAGTTTAGTTACTATTTAGTTATAGAATAATGTTGGTTAAGCTGTTTAAAATGAATGTTGATCTTATTTTTTGCAAACATATTTTACCAAACTTAATTATACTAAAAAAGCATTTACTATTTCATATTGTTTGCTATGACCATTAAAAATTGAAGTGAAGTAAATTTCTCAATAAATTATTTGTCTAATGAGAGCATGTACAACGTGCATGCACAACTGCATATAAAGGATTAATAAACCAAATACGAAACACTTCATATTTCTTTTTTATGATTCTTATGTTCTCTTATAGGGTAAATTAAGTTACTGAAGCATATTTTGGGGAAATATTAGCTTTTTAAAACGTCTATTTTATTAAATTTTTAACAAGACAATGTAGAAACACTCTACAATAATGTAAAGTGATAGTTAAAGAAGCCAAGCTGAAAGGATAGTTAGGTTAGGCCTAGCGATAAACAAACAAACTTCTCTATTTTCTTTCTACACTTTTATGCCGGGATCACGATCAAATAACGTTAACTTAACGTAACTTAACATAAAGGACCTCCTTGTGTGTTTAAATGGAAGCAATCACGATGCACTTAACTTAAAGTTGACTTGCAGTTAACTTAACGTAAGAGATGTCTTGGGAGGTCTTTTACTTTACTTTATGTTACTTGAAGGGTATCACATGATCTAGCCAGCCAAGCATTATATGAGTGACGTTAACAGGGCTATTTAATAATTCATTTGTTGGTATTATGACCAATGTTTACTCTTTAGCTTAAGTTCTAGTGATCAGACATTGAAACAAAATAATTAAACTAAAATAGGGAACTAAATTTATCAAAAAAGTTTAATAATAGATATTTATTATATTGATTGAAAATTGTAAACATTCACAGATCATCACTTTACAAATAGTACAAAACCACAGATCATACTCGAGAATGCATATGTTTGGCTAGAGTTGTTACGTTAAGTTAAGTGAATCGTGATCACACATAAGTTAAGTTAACTTTGAGTGAACATTACATTAAGTTACGTTCAGTTAACGTTAAGTTGTTCGTGATCCCGGCATTACACTTCCCACTTCTTCAAACTTCCACAGCTGCACATCGTTTTGAATTTTCGGAAATATTTATTTTTCATATGAAGAAACATTAATGAAAAAGTAATATTCCCAAAAGTTCAAACTAATGTGCAACTTGAGGTTTTAAAGAAGTGAAAAGTGTAAAAGTTTAAGAAGACATGAAGAGAGAAGTTTGTTTGTTCCTATCTAGGTCTAACCTAAATATCCTTTCTGGTTGGCTTCCTTCACAATCACTTACTTTACATCACTGTAAAGGGTTTCTACACTGTCTTTTTATATATACATTTCCAAGCCATCATACAATTATCCATTTTAGTAACTTTTTTTTTATAATTCTTGTTGGTGTAGTTTTAATGCCCTTAAAGACATGAGTGTGAAACCATTTTAATAAATTTTTTTATTAGATTTTTATTTGAGTGTTGTTTCTATTTTTAAATTGTGTTTTATAAGTTTTATTTCTAATTTAAAAACCAATATTTCCATTTTTTAACTCTTTTTCAAAAATATTTAATCTTTTTTTAAAAATGAATGTCTTTCATATTTTAAGAACATGTGTTTTAATATACTCTAACATTTTAAAATTATTACTATACTCGAACTTGGGAGCTTTCAGAAATATTTGATTCGAGTTTGACTCGAAAGAAAAAACCCAAACCCACAGACCCCTAGTTTATTTATATACAAAATAGAAGTTCTCCCAAATTATTAATAACACTTTTATTTCCATACAGAATTTGTGTTTTATAAGCTAAATTCTGTGTGTAGTGCAGCCTATAATCACACCCTTAGATAATACATAGCAAATGTTAAATTAAGAAAAAGTTTACAATCTCCACAACAGAGACTGCTTCAAAAACTTAAAAAATAGATGGAGATCGACTCTAAAAATAAAAATGTAATTTTAAGTCAAAAATGACCGACAAAATGAAATATGCAAATCTTCTATAACTGCCACTACCACTTTTCAAAAATCGTTATAGAGTCTTTTTGTTATTGCAGTTTGTTGGTTACTTGAATATATACTTTTATTTTTTTATTGCTATAAAAATTTGTCCATTAAATTTCAACTTTATTTGCATAATAACTGAACAAATAACAGACACAACATAGTGGCTCTAGGGATTAAGAAAGGCAAGGCTTTTAATAGACTACTTACTACTGGTAAGTGTGTAGGCCTTTACTTTCTATTCAATGAATTTATGAATAATACAATTGGGTGTACTGAGGTTTTTCCTTCTTCCCAAAATAGTTTTTCACTCTCCCTCCAAATGCGGAAACATTTCCTCTAAATCTAACTTTCCTAATCCCTAAAACCACTAGTGTAATTAGTACATAAGCGTATAACCCAAACAGGCAGTAAAATGCAGTGATAAAAACAACAGTGTAGATCATGATTTAAAAAGTATCTGTCACCAATTATTAAAGACTTACTTATAAAAAGAAATCTAAAATCTTAGTAATATGAACATTAGGAAAGATCAACGATTAACTTCAGACATAATATTTTTTTTTCCTTTTAAAGTGATTGTAATTTTAAGGGTGTGGTCTATATTCCGGGCGGCTTAGTTTTGGGTCATTACAATAGGGTCTATGTAATTTTTGTGATTTTTCCAGGTGTTATAAAACAATTTTTACCATTATTTATTTTTATTTGAGAATTTTTAATAAGATCACTCTGAAATAGAACAAATACAGCATATTTCCTTCTAGCTTTACGTCAGTTTTTACATAGTTTACATAGATAAGATTTTAAAATTCCTGTTGAAACTAAATTTTAATATTTGGCCAAGAGATGATTTTTTCTTACCTGACGGGCCATGGTGAAGATTAAAAGCTTAGTAAATAAATACAATAGATTCTTAGCAACATCAACAATATCCAATCTGTTACAATACTAAGGGTGTGATTATAGGCCACATTAAGGTTTTACTAAGATTCATTTTTGAGGAAAAAGCGTACTCCGTTTTCAGGTCAATGCGGAAACAAAGATAAATTTCAAGTATGACAAATAAACATGAATTTGTTTTGGTTGGTAGATAAAAGATTAATATAAAAGTCATACCAATTTACCTAACACAACCAAAAGTTATGATGATGCTCATAATAAAGTGATCTTACCTGGCAAGGTGGGGTAGAACGGAAGAGTACCAGAGAGCATCTGCCCCGTGAGTGGCACCCCCAGACGTGCGGTGTAAGCTGCTCGCAATTCTGCTTCAGACACTGGAGCCAGCTTAACATTATCAGACTGTAAAAGACCAATGAAAGATGAGCTCCTAAAACATGAGAATAAAAGACAGTATCCATTTTGCAAGTATATGTGCCTCAGCAAGGATGCAGTGATGAAGAGAAAATGAATTTCCTAGAAGAACTATATATAGAACAACATTCAAGAAGATAGCCTCAAGATAATAGGTGACTGTAATGCTCAGAACGAGGTGGAAAGAATAGGGGTTAAAAAACGATTGGGCCTTTTGGATATGGAAAGAGAAACAAGGGAGGAGAGATGATGCTTGAGTTTTGTCGTCAGGAACAAACTTGGTGTAAAGAACTGCTGGCTTTATAAACAGGAGAACCATAAGTCACAAGGTACAGTTGCGATGGTAGATTTAAGTCTGTAATAGACAATATAATATCTGATGTAGGATGTAGGGAGAGAGTACGGGAAGTTTAAAGTTGTCCCCAGTGAGAGCCTGGACAGTGATCATAAGTTGTTAGTGGCGCAGCTAGAAGGAGGTAAAGTGGTAAGAGAAGAAATTAGGAAAAGGATGCAACACATGAGTTCCCCAGGATAGAATTAAAAATATGTTACCAACCAGTGAAAAACCAGATGGAAAAGTAGAGAACTAGTCTAGTCAACAGTGCAATATAAATACATAGTAAAAATGGTGGGAGAGTGAAGGAAGTGAAGACACCATGATGGAATGAGAGAGTGAAGGATGCCACAACGAAGAGGAACAAGGCAGGAAAAGTCAAGGATATAGAGAAATAGAAGAAAAATGAGGACTTGACAGTGAAAAATAAGACAAAAATGGAGTAAATAGAGTGAGAATCCAGGGATAAAAAAATGGTAGTTAAAAGAGATGTATGGGAAGAAAAGGACACATGCTAGGATGAGTTTACAGAAATTAAGACAGTAAAGGGAATATGAAAATTATGTTTGGAATGATTAGAAGCAAAAGAGCTGACAAGGAAGCTAGCTATTTGAGCATTAAAGAGGGAAAATGGACATGTAGTTGGAAATATGAAGGAGATTAGGAACAAGATGTAAACTTATTTTTATGAACTACTAAGTGGTAGTGGAGTAAGCATCACCTATCCCTATCTTGAGCTAATTCTATCCAGTCTATCTCACTACACCCTAATCTTTCAGGTCTAGCCTCCCCTCTGCGTCTGGGTCTTCCCAGTGGTCTTTTTCCATTAGCTTTGCCACTCAATACCTTTAACGCAGTTCTAGATACTCTCATTCGTGCTGCATGACCTGCCCACCGTAACCTGCGGGATTTTATTACTCTAACAGTGCCTGGTGATGAGTATAGGGTATATAGCTCATCATTATGTAGCCTCATCCACTCCCCACAATCTTCATCCATTTTCAGACCAATATCTCCCTAAGCACCTTGTTTTTGAACACCCTGAATTTATTTTCGTCATTTAAGGTAAAAGGCCATGTTTTACATCCATAGAGAACAACCAGTAAAATTATGACTGTGTATTTTGAGTTTTACATTTCTTGACAGTAGGTGAGATGCCAACAACTTACTGACCGAGTAGTAACGAGCATTTCCCGACTGTATTCTTTGCCTAATTTCCAATCTAATATTGTTATTGCTAGCTAAAATTGTTCCTAAATATTTGAATTCATTAACCCTATAAAATGATATGTTGTTTGCTGTGATATCTAAATTATTATCCTCAATCTGTATTCTCTGTGTTATCATATAATTAGTCTTTTCAGCATTCAGTTCTATGCCTATTTCCTTACTAGCCGCTAATAAAATTTCTGAATTTTTTGAAAGAGCTTCCTTAATATTAACCAACAAAGCTAAATCATCCACATAGTCTAATATCCCTATGCTCTAGCATTACCCCAATAGCATACTCTAAGCAGGGCCGGATTTACCACCTTGCCGACTGTAGGCTCCACCCCCCTTCTCCACCCATCCGCCTTTCCTAAAGGAGGGTGATACACTTTTATGCATCATTTTAAGTGTTTTATTATAATTTTGGTTTTCAATTACATTTTTAAATTATATATTTAAAAAATCAATGGCCATGCACAATAATATCTCCTACCATTCCAACAATATAAATTTTAATTTACAAAAAATTAGCGCAATAAATTACAGGTTAACAGGTATGGCCTACAGAATTTAGTAAAATAATAACTATAAACTTTAAATGTTGAATATGTTATGCATAACAAAATGTATGCTTCTAAACAATATACATAAAGTTATAACAATATGTACTCATTTAATTAACTTCTTGTAAAAAATGCTAAAATTTACAAATGTTAATATTTATGAAGTGAACTCACTTCTTCACTTGTCAGTTCGCTGTCACTTCTTATTTTGAGAAAGCATTTCTTCTTGCTTTTCATTGGGCAAAGGCATTGATAATGTCGTTGAAATTCATATCCTTAAGCATCTTTCCCTCAATGTTCAGCAGTGCTATGTCCGATAACCTGTCCTCGCCCATAGTTAATGTGCCTTGTTTTATGTATTGTTATATGTATTTCTTTATCAGGATACTTGCGCTTTGAAACACTGAAGTCTGCGTCCAAGTTTTGTTCAACACCTTGAATTGCCACATAATCTTGTAATTCGTAATTAATTTCCCTGCACAGGTCTGGTTCCTTACTAGGTGCATAAATAAGTCCCTGGTGATTGAGAGCTGCATTTTCTGGTATTACTACTATTACGATTGTACATTTTACGTCATCATTGGGATATAGAGCTAAAGGTATGTTATTGTCACTGTTACCTAAATTAACACCTGTTGATGTTGAAGATATCTGCTCTGGAAGCATTTATTATCTAAATGAAGGAACAACTAAGACAATACAACCAGAGGAAGTCGAAAGATGATTCACAATAACATTGTTGAGAGGGGACGATACACTTCCATGTGGTGAATGAAATATTAAAATAATCGTAATACCATGTCGCCCCCAGAATAGTGCTGCTCTAGGCCTAGGCGGCCTAGTGGGAAATCCGGCCCTGACTATATTTAAGGCTAGATTAAAGATTAATGGGGAAAGTGCATCTCCTTGTTTCAACCCAGTATGTATTTAGAAAGTATCTGATAAATAACGTCCAACCTGTACCCTGCCATGTGTATCAATCAAATATATGTCACCTAGCATGACCAGTTTTTTGGGTATTCTAAACTTAACCAAAATTTAATGTAATTTTTTTCCTTTTAAATGAATCATAGACTTTTTTTAAATCTATGTATAATTAATGTATTGTCATGTTGAATTCCCACTTTTTATTTAATATGTGCCTCATATTAAAAATTTGATCTGTTGTTGATCTATTTCATCAAAATCCACACCTTTTATCCCCAACTATTTCCTCTGGATATGGTGTCAATCTCATTAAAATTATGTTGGATACAATTTTGTAACATGTTGGTAGCAGTGAGATACACACTGTTTTATTTCCCTTTTTGAAAATGGATACTATCATACTTTCCTTCCATTCTTGTGGTAACACATAATGTTTCCACGTGAAATATAAATGTTTAAGAATTTCTATTACTAAAATTTCGCCCTCTCCCTTTATTAACTCTGGAGCTTTATGATCCTTTGACTTCACTAATACTTGGCTCTGGGAGTAGTGGCTCAGCAGTCTGGATTTTGTTAGCCTCAACTAAATCAGATCCTTCGTGAACATTCAAAATTTGATTGAAGAAATTGTTCCATCTACTCCAAACATCGCGTACCTACCATCTTTAACTAAATTGGCTCTAGCTTGATAAATTTTTCATATATCCGTTAATACCTAAATAAGTTTCCTGATATTCTTTTGTTTGCTATTTTGTTCTATTTTGCTAATGCTCTCTTTCTTTCAAATATGGCACTGGCCTTCCATTTTGCAACAATAAATGTGTCCACCCTCAATTCACTATGACTTTCTAACTTTGTAATTTTGCTTCCCTCCTTTCCTCTATTAATTATGAACATCCAATGTCAAACCGTGGCTTCTTACTCTTCTCACAGAGACCTACAGTACAGTTGGCTGCATATCTAATATTATTCCTGACACTTTCCCCCTGTTTCTCTGGATGTGTGTGTTGAGCATTCTAGGGCAGCAAACCTATTTAAATGTTATATGTATTCCTACACTCTCCATGTGACAGTTTCTCTACATCATATCTATCTAGCTTGCCCGCCTCATTTACCTTTTTTGTTACTGACAGACGCATCCTAAGTTTTGCTACCACCAAGTAGTGATCTTGGTTAACAGCCAAGAAAATTATTTTGCTTTTTATTAATAATTATAACTTATTTTGTTTTTTATATAGACTTTAGTAGAGATTAGCTAGCATTCATTGGCTACATAATTCATAGCGATTATTTTTATTCCATAGGGTTGTTGTAATTCCAACACTTTAGCTTAGTCAGTATTGTGTCTGTCTACTGAGCTAAGTGTCCCAGGTTCGATTCCTAGTATGGCTGGAAAAATGTATCATTGGTGAAATATGGGTTTACCCTTTCATAGTGATGATGAATTAACAGCTGGGGACTGGATGTTGTGCCTGTCCTAATCTTAAGTTAAATTATAAGGCATATGAAGCTTCGGCAGGCCTAGCAAGCCGGTAGTGGAAAATATATGCCTTGAATAAAAAACCGACCCAGACCACAGGATGTAAATTAAAGGATTGTTGTTATTGCCCTCATACTTAAAGTCCTTTCTGCAGATCTATGCTAAGTCCGCCCTCTAGGAAAAAATCAAGCGGTACTTTTCTCATGTTTTTTTGTTGCAATTATCTCGGAAATCATTGAGCTTAGTTAGTTAAAATATGTAAAGGACCTAAAATAATGAGAATAAAATTTCCTACAAATTAGTTACTTTGGTTTTCCATTATGTCTTTCATTGTCAATGAAAAAAAGAAAGGTGTATAAAGAAAAATCCTACCCAGTGATTTACTGAGATGTGTCATGTATCATACACTTAAACACCAATTGTTTTCAGTTTTTGCAAAAAAATCTTTTGACTACGACCCATTTCCCTACCAGGTTTTACTCAATTATTGTGAAAGGAGTTAACTTATGTTTGGGGATGTTTGGAGCCCCTTCAGAGAGCAACTTGTCTCAAACCCTCCCTTTGCACTCAGTTTTAGAGATTCCCAGGGGGAATTGATAATTCACCTGCAATATACCTATAAATAAATTCAATACTCCATCCTGTAGTATTAATATGGCAACTTCTTATCTGGAATATTGACAGCTTTAGTTCCTCTCCTAATTTTTAAATATGGAATAATTGTCAAATTTTTGGGGTGCTTTTCTATCTTTGTTGATATGAATAAGGAATATTTCTGATAGTTTAAAAATCACGTGTAACTATGAAAGTGATCATAAAATGGAAATATGAAGAGAGTATGAATAAATTAAGAGATAAATTTCAGGCTAGCTTACCTTCCTTTCTTTACATTAGATAATTTTTGAATGTTTCAACACTGTTCCATACTTTTAGCATCTAGCTATACAAAAATGTTTATGTATTATCTAAGGGCTTACATAATACTTACATAACACACTATAGTTTTAAAAGGGTCATTTAT
>CABFVZ010006144.1:0-21396 GCA_902151445.1 Timema monikensis
TTATTACTTATGTTGTCACCCTGCGCATATCCTCTTTTCCACCAGAATAAACGTTTATGAGGTTGTGGAAAAGTTCAGTCCGCTGATACACCCACGTGTTTCCAATTACAACCAATCGATATCGAGGCCATTTTGACTACAATCGATAGCTGCATTAAGGTCTCTGAGTATTGGAAATGGTCTTGGCACCTGATCAGTGGTCTTGGTTATGACCAGCATCCAAAGAGAAATTTGTGATGCAACAAATAAAGATTTAGTTATTATATTTAGCCAAAGAGATATATTTTGAAATTTACATCTATGAGCAAATAACGGTCTCCATCATGATTAAACAATGAATGAAAACTGAAAATTATCTGTGAAAATCGGGTTTTCATGGAAAACTAATATTTTTCCCGACATTCTGTACACCTAAACTTTAAAATGGGTGGTCGTTTGTCAAAATCTTTTCACTCAATTCCTCGTAATTTCTATTAATGGGCATATCAAATTATATATAAGGTACATACAGAATTCTAAATAATATGCATCATCTTTTATTGAAATGGGGGCCTCAAACCTGGGACCCTCAGTTCTTACAAACCCTCGGCCGTGCCGGTAACCCGGGACCCTCAAACCCTCGGCCATTCTTGAGATCAAACCTGGGAGCTTGTACACTATGCTGAATGCAGAAATAATTTACTTTTGTTGTTTATGGAATTCCATCCTAGGAAATCACTTGTTTTTGTTTATCAGTAGGTCGTGTAACATCACTTTGTGAAAGTCTAAAGAGACTAGTGGTAGGAAAACCTCAAGGTGTACAGTCTAACTGGAGCTCATAGTAAACGTTAGCTCTCAAGGGCCCCCTGCTGCCAAACCCCACTAATTGAGGTGTGGGGTAAATATGTCTTAAAATATTGATTAAATTAGTGAATTAGTCGTGAAACATTTTTAAATAGTGAATTAAAAACACGTCCACCCTTGGAACAAGTGGGTCAGAAAAACAAACTACGTAACTAGTGTGAGCTATTATGAAATTAACAAATTATGGAATAATTAAAAATCACCTCGGGGTATTGCCTGGAGGGAGTAGTTAAGCCCTGGGGACTGGAAAAATACTACATTAAGAGCCTAATAGGAATAGAAAAGTAGTAAATAGTGTTCATAAATATCAGCTACTTTCTCGGAAATGTAATCCACCTGTACCTACTCGTAAAATACATAGCTTTCTTGACACATTGCCACTCTATAAACAATTTTTTTAAATCCTATATATAAAAAATGCCAGTCTAAAAATTTATGCTCAAAGTCCTTTGGGGGTTAATTCCTCCCTCTTTCCAAAAAAATCACTCATAATTCATTTTTGTATTCCTAGACCAGGGATTGGCGAAACTTTTCCGACCAATGTGCCATTCAGGGGACTTGCTGAATTTTGGACTAGTCTATTGTGTCATCTATTATTTATGTTTTTGAAGATTTGATTGAAGGGAATATGAAAAAAGGTCAGTGTTTTTGCAGTTTTTATGGCAAAACTATTTTTTTGCCAAAGTAAATAAAATATTTCTCTAGTTCAAATATAGAATTTTATTTTTATCACATGGTGAGCTCAACATTTCTTGAATATTTGTGAAGGGTATTTTGGAATTTAATGACCACTTTCCTCTTTATTTAAAAAGTTTTTCCATAAAAACTGAAAAAACATCGTTCTTTTCTTGCGTCCTCTTCTATCCCACCCTAATGGGTATTTGAATCCAAAACTTTTCTTAATTTCCATGTCTTACATTGTCTAGGCTATTCGTATATTTGCTAGTTGCTCTAATGGGGGAGGGATGAGGACGGAAACATTTTAGAGATAATATACCCACATTTACTTGGAAGGAGGGTGGGGAAGCCCTTAAGGAAAAACCAACTTTAGTAGACCCATCCGGGATTCAAACCCTATCTCCTTGTCATTAGCGTGCAAGTCTAATACTAGTTTTAAATATTGCCTTTTGATAGTCATGTATTATATGTTCGGTTCAAACCGTGTTGTCTTCAACAGCACAAAAGATGCACTTAAGTAAGAGCCAAGTGATTTAAACCATCGACTTCAATAGTATTTTGTGATATGACATGACTGTCGAAATTGTTTTGACTTCAAAAAATGATACCACGTTGGGAAAAGTTTTAGTCACGGTTTAATTTATCTTGCATGTTGGAAAGAATCATTCAAATTATTTTGAGAAGTAGTAAAGAGTTGATAATAATCGAAAACTAAATCATTTAAATATAGGTTTGATGCAAGGCTAACATACAACTCATATTCTGTGATTGATGAGGATAGGTCATTTTATAAAGATGAATGAACTTCTGAAATCTGCTGTTGAAAACGGCTATATGCAACATTTTCCGACACTGAGAATTATATCAATAGGCCTATCAGCAGTTCAGCATTGCCAAATTTGAAGATTTGGTGTGATGAAAATCAAACAAATCAAAGAATACTTCAGAAGAGAATAGTGCTGGATTTAATCAGATACGCAATAATATATTTATTGTAATGTTGCCGGCTAACAGTCTAAATATGGCTGAACAACAAGAACTGATCAATTTATTTATTTAAAAATTGATTTCAAGAACTATGATCTCGATCAATTTTGTATAAGATCTTCAGAATACCCCGATCTTACAAAATGTGCCTTAAGGTTTCTACTGGCCTTATCGACAGCATATCCATGGTAGACTGGATTTTCAGTGATGCTGTTAATTAAAAACATATATATTTTAGAACCAAAGCTTCATTTAAATCTAAGTAAAACTAAATCAGATATTAACAAACTAAAAAATACTTGTTACAGTTTATATGTATATACCTACAGAATTAATATTTTTTTATATTTCTTTGATACTTATGCACTATTATATGTATTGATTCAGTAGAACTGTAAAACAATAATTATAAATAAAAAACAGTTAATGTATGATTGGTGTGTCATTAATATATTCCTGAGCACTACTAAATATGTACTGAAATAGTAAATATCAGCATTATCTTGGTGGTACTCCAAATAACAGAGATTGTCAGAAAGTTCGGGACCACTGGTCTAAGGCATCACATTCCAAACATACTGAAATCAGGCTTTGAATCCCTGTAGTGTACCGATGCTTCAAGCTATTAAATATTTTCCCACTCTTCTTTCACACAAATGTGGGTGCACTTCCTTTAAATTCAACCTGCATCACCCTTTGTTAGCATATAGCTCAAATATGTAGCAAGATGTGATGACAAAAACAAAGTGGTGTCTAATAGCAACAGCCATTCATAATTTAAACTGAGAAACATTCCAAAATATAGTTATCAGGAACTATTTGTCAAAACTTGGGATTTATACTTTTGAACGGATGAAATTTTTAAAAAGTTAACAATTTTAGTTACATTTTCTTAGCATTTTTTAAAAATGTGTAACTAAAGGTACCATCTATGTGCCCTGTAAAGATACTCTAGCACAGAGCTTCTGGGAGTTCGTGAACCGGGCACAGGGGTCGGTAACCTACAGCATGTGTGCCAAGAGTGGCACGTGAAATAATTTTCAATGGTATGTTGAGCGATTAGAATAAAAAATAATATAAAACCTTTATTGATGTAATAATTATATTGTGATTTATGATTCAATGGTCTTGTTTCAAAATCTCGAAATACTAATGCCTTCAGAACTTAATTTTTCAAATCACATATCTAGCTTTTGTATTTATTCTGATTTATTTTAAAACAAAGTATTCAAGAAACATTAGTTATTTAATGTATTCAATTTATGAACATATTTACATTTTACAACATCAACTTAAATTTGTTTATATAGTAGTACTAGTTAAATATTTTAAACATATAAATAATTTGGGTTGGTTGGCACGCTAAGCGACTTAGCAATATTACTTCAGCGCAATACTACTAGAAGGCTGCCAACTCCTGCTATCACATATAATCGCAGTAGTTTCCATTCAATGGCATTTAGAATAGTTTGCAGTTGATTAGCCACAAAAAAAACCTACCTCGCCATCGTTGTTCGCACAAAATTTGCCGACAACAATGGTTATGGAGTTGTCGGTAAAGGATGTGTTTAAGCTATGGGAGCTCCAATTTATTTTGCTACTATTATTTTTGTGAGGCGGAGATTTTAGCCTTTGTCACCATCAAACACACAAATATAACGAGATTTTTAATCAAATATTCAGGCGCCGTCAAAAGCTACTCCAAAACTTCAACTTCTTATTGAAGAAAAAGAGCAGCATCCTCCTCATTGCCTTTTGAACTGAATTCAAGTTACCTTTTAGTTGCTGAGTTTGGATTTATTTCACTTTTATTCAATTAATTTTTTCATGGAAAGGGAAAGTGAGAGAGACAATTCGTTTTGTAAATATTATAATTGTTATTATTATGTGCATGTGAGTGTAATCAATTTCCACTGCGATAAAGTAAATTATAATTAAAATTTTGTCATATATATTTACATTCATTTATATGGCCTTTGCCAGATTCTCAAAAGAGGCCTGCGACACAAAAAAGATTAAGAACCCCGCTTGTTTTTATTAACATATCTTACTACCTATTCAGGTTATACTTGTATGTACTAATTATGATGAGCTAAGAACGAGTAAGGTTAAATTTAGAGGAAGTGTACCCGCATTTGTGTAGTAGGTGAGTGGAAAGTCCACACTCAGTACACCCGATCATGATTTGAACAACTATCTTATTGTCATCGGGACTCTAATTCAAAACCTATGATTTTTCAGTACTCGATAGACATGTATGGGGGTAGTGGAATTGTACCGTAGCAACACCCACAAGAGGGAACTATGGCCTTAGTCCAAAATACAGTCATTTAACAACTGCTACTGTACCCCTTGGTAAATGGTCATTTTGTTGGTTTAATAGTAACATGAAAAAGTTCCTCGCAAGAACCTCAACTACATCCCACCAAACTCTAAATTATTTCCAACAGTCTTATCAGTGACCCGTGCCAATTAAGTTTGTTACATTTTTTATACTTTTACCATCTGAATCATAAAAAAATAACAGCATAGAAATTAAGAAACTTTCCCGCTATCAAAATAATTTCAAGCTTTATGAAACAATTATTTGTAGTAGGATATTGACCTCGTGAAGTAAACCTTATTGCACAACCATCAGTGTATGTTTGAAACGAGGTCACACAATATAGATATATATATAGAGCAAGGTTTTTATTAAAACTTCATTTTAATTTCACCCAGATCAATGTACAGATTAAAAAAAAAAAGATCTAATTTAAGGACATGTTGAAGAGCATTCCTCTTATTGTATTTATTGTTTATTTGAATTGTCCTGGTTTTTGTACTAATTGATGAGTTGTGAACTAATGTGGTTTGATTGCCACGCGATTTGAAGCCTTTTTATAAGGTTTATAAAAAATTAGATTTATTTATCTCACTCTTTAGATCACTCGCCTCTCGTTGGGCCAAGTTTTATAATAATATGTAATAAATACACATCAATAAAGTTGACATTCTTTTAATTCAAAATCTCTGTTTATTTCAAGAGAAAACAGATCATGTCGTCGATAAACTTCTTACGCGGCCGATAGGACGATCGTAGGGATCGCGGACAGGAGCTACAGTCCTGCTACATCAAGGACTGGACTCCTAGAGAGGTTCTGTTGCCCCATCTTTCGCATATATCATTTGCTCATGGAAGCTTCCAGAAGCTTTTGTATAGTAAAATAAAATAAAATATAAAATAGAACATATGGATGGAAGTAGAATGTTCGAGAACAGGAATCTGGCTCAAATTACCGTTTAGAAATGCATAGTGTTCCTTTTAGGAAAGGAAATAAATTTATTTTCCTTATAAAATACCTTAAATTGTTCTTTTGATTCTAGTAGTCCTACGTCATGCACTCTGACGTCATTGACAATGGCTCTTGTGCCCTCTTAGAAGAAGTGCCTTAAGCGCCATGTAATATACTATATAATTTAAATAAAATGAGATACATTTATAAAATTAGGACGATATTATTGTCAATGTTCTCACATATTCTTTAGGGTCATGTCAGTAACATTACAATGTGATCTGCATGTAAGATAATATTGATTCACATTTAATTTTAATAGCTACAACAGGCCTAGCCAGCGAATAATGGAAAACATGACTTCAATAAAAAATTGGTCCATGGATACAATCTGGAAACCATAATGGATGTAAATTTCCTTTTTCTCCCTTTTGTGTTCTTTCATTTTCTCTTGTAGAAAATTGTGTTGCGCATTTCACACTACCTCCTGATGTTCTGATAGAATGAAACCTAGGTCGTGGGATTGGGTGGTAACGATTGATTTTCTTCAAGAGAGCCATTACCTCTTTGTCCAGTAGCAGCAATGTAAAGTGTGAGCTGTGTTCGTCTTTTCATTGTATAAATCATATTGTGTTTGTATATCCACCTTTTCTTCATCTTCTAACAAATATAATATGAAACACTAATAATATAATACAAGATTTTTCCTAACCAAATCTTACTAGCAAAAAAGTGGGCAGAATTTTAGTTTAAGTCCTAGTGGATGGTAAAAATGTGATTTAATAGTTTTTAAAACATTGATGCAGGACTAGTTGAAAATTTCCATTTTGTATTTTTAAGGAAGCATAAATTTGCTACACCTCTATTCACCAGAGATTCTATTCATGTAATAATAGTATGAAGAAAAACATTTGAAAAAATAATTTTAATTTCTTTATTGAAAAAAAAAATACAAAAGAGAACATCCCAATGTGTTTTTCCACAATCAAAATGTTAAAAAAAGAGTGTCTAGACAAAAAGGGTCAGAAAATTACAGTAATTTATTTGATGTGGTTTGTAAAGCCGACAATGGTATCAATATGAGTCACTGTATGAGCTTGAACATTATCGGCCATCGAGTGAATGATAGCAACCTGCAGCCCAACCAGACTGTTATTTATATCTCTCAGATTTTGTGACTTGATACTTTAACACAAACCTTTGGAAAATATCAAAGACAAGACTATCTTCAAAAGGTAAGACCATTAAATTTAATCACAAAAATAAAAAATTAGTTTATTTAAAATCCTATTTTTGACACTATCTTAAAATAAATATTATGGCAATTAAATTTATAGCTAAACTTTATTTAAAAAAAGTTTAGGTTTGGAGTTGATATATTTATAATGGCCTCTTAGTTATATCAATTATCGATTTTGCTTCTATAATTCAGAAAAATAAAAAATTATGCCAATAGTGTCGGCTAACTTATTCTCAAAACCCGAGCCAATCAAAAAGCATTCATTAATTAGTAGAATCTACTTGTGGTTGTTAGAAATATGGCTATAAATGCAGTCCATTTAAACTTATTTTAAAATACTGATGATAGTCCACTTCAACACAATTATGTGGTTTGTGGATAGTTTATTTCAATGAGCCTCACTTTGGAAAACATACTTTGACAAAATGTATGAATTCAAGCTCTTACAAATAGATTATTATAGTGATGTTCATGATGAATTGGAAGTCACTTTGAGAAGCCCCTTGAATGTTAACATTTTGTAATGAAATGATGTTTAATTTGGGTTGAGTAGTGAATTCACCCAATGCAATGTATGCAACTTCAACAATTAACAATTATATAAAACCCTTAAAAACATAAAAGTTATAATAATATTATTTACATATTGCAAATAAACAGTCTGTTTGAACCTTAAAGACGATATAAGTAGCATTTCTTTCAAAACAATAGTAAAGACAGCCTTCAAACTAACAATCTTTAAAAATCCTGAGTTTGATCCCAGGGAAAGTCGTTTTCGACCATCAACCTAGAAAGGCAAAATACTCAACAACATATAATTCCATCACCAAATCTAAATTAGAAATGCCTGCCCACATTACCCATCAATTTCAACAAACTGCACATGGTATCAAAATATATTTGCATTAGATATATTTAACATACATAAAACATTTGTATTATACAGGGACTAAATTAATTACATCATAATTACAACTAGGAATAGCAATCAGAAGGATTGTTTTCAAATATTGAAAATTACAACAACTCTCACAAAACTCAAATAAAAACCACTATCTATGTAGGTGGTGCTCTTTTATTTAAAATAAAACCAAATATTTTATACAAATCAATTTTATCATTTTGTCTATTAACCCCTTTTTAAAAATTCTTACACAATAAATAGGTTAAGTTTAACATGTATTGCACAGATAAATACAATTCATTCAGTCAGTTAGTTTTCTCAACACAGAACCAGAGATTTTCCATGAATTTTTCAAAAGGATTTAAGCTTCACTAAATAATTACAGTAAAAAAAACAAAGTTCCAATTTATTTATTCAAATGAAAAGTTTAAATCAAAATTTTATACAAAGAGTGTTTTAACATCTAGTAGAAAAAAACTATAAATGCTGATTAATTTGAAACAAGGCAATGACTCTGTTCTTAGTGTTAGATAACAACAATATTGAGTTAATTAATCTCAACTGTCTTAATTAAAGATCTATCACTCACCCCACACATACTTTACAAAGGCAATATTAGCTTCATGCTTTTGTACCAAGTTGTCAGTCGTAACCAACTGTGCCTTCTTGTGATGTTGGTGTTCTTTGGAATGTTACAAACTTCGAGTGGGTAGCTCCTTCCAAGATGTGAAACTGAGTCGTGGTAGAACTGTTGTGTTCTGGCACGATGACAGATCATTGCTGGAACCATAACACCACCAGTTAGTTTCCCAATGGCATACACTCATAGCAAGTTACCAATCTAACTTATTGTTAAATATTAGTTATATTCATAGTGATTTAGTAAGGAGAATTATAATAATTATTATTCAAAGGAACGCCTAATCAACAATAACAAAAGGATCTAATTAAAACTGAAAAGATAATAAGTGATATGAAATATAAAGTAAAAGTTAAATATATCATGGAATTTAATTAGCAAAAAACAAATTGAGTTTTAAGAAAAAACCTTTAGAAAATTAAATGAAATACAATGAAAGTGAACAGGGAATATTAAGGTAGAAAAATTGTTTAATAGAGGTTCACTTTCATTGGTTACAATTTTTAACTCTTCTTTTGACAATTGTGAATTTATACACAATATTACCTTAATGTTAATTATTTTTATTATTATTATTATTATATCTAATATATCTTTCTTTATAATGGTTTAATCATTTAATCTGTAACCTTAGAATATGTAATTTTCATTTGCATTGTATTCTTGTCCAATTTTAATATGTTTTTTGTATTTTAAGTTTTAACCCTATTGTTCTTTTTTCTACTTTATTTTACACTCTTTATTAGGATTCATAAAGTTACAAGTTCTCATTATTTAAGTCCTACTAGTATTCTGCTTTAATATATCTTCTCTTCATTATGATGTAACATATATTATATTCAGACTTGTTATTATCTGTATTTCATTTAATTTTCTAAAGGTTTTTCCTTAAAACTCAATATGTTTTTGCTAATTAAGTTTTCATGATATCTTTAACTTTTACTTTATATTTCATATCACTTATTATCTTTTCAGTTTTAATTAGATCCTTTTGTTATTGTTGATTAGGCATTCCTTTGAATAATTATTATTGCTAAATGACGGGGAGTGGGAGAACATTTTATCGTTACATTGTAATAAATAAATATAATTTTTTCAGAATTAAATAATCAAATAATATTGACAAATTTTATTTAACTCTTAAAATTTAGGACTTGAAAACAAATTGCTTAGTTCTGAACCAGGAATAAGCAGTATAGAGCTCTAAAACAAAATTAAATTGAAAAATTACAATAAAATAAGGATTTTAGTCTTAGATCTAAAGTTTTCTCAAATTCCAAATATCTTTAAGGGTTCTGGGAATTTAAGGATTCCATCCTTACTTAAAATCCACTTTTAAAATATATATATATTTTTACCAATAAAGCTTGATCAAAACACACAATATTATAATAATTGCATTAGGCCTTGGTTTTTTTAGTTTATCTTAAGCAACACTTGTTAAACAAAATATTATTTGGAAAAACCTAACATTTAAAAATAAACTAAGATACAAATTTTAGGTGTACTTTAAAAATCCTACAAAATCACCTAATTTAAAATTATTGTTACGTATAAGTGCAATAAATAAAAGGTTTTTCGTCCCCTCTCCTGACCATATTCAAAAATATTTTTAACACCTACTATCACATTTAACTTAGTTTAAAATTAAGGGTCTGCGAGATTGGGTTTTTTCATTTGAGCCGAACTAGAGTTGAGTATTTCTAAAAGCTCCCGAGTTCGAGTATTGTATATTCATAATTTTAAAACATTAGAAAATATATTAAAACACATGTTCTTAAAAGATGAATGACACTCATTTTTATAAATATTAAATAATTTTGAAAAAAAAGAGGTTAAATAATGGAAAAATGTTTTTAAATTATAAATAACACGTATAGCACAATTTAAAAATAAGAACACTAAAATAAAAATCACTCGTGTCTTTAACAACATTAAAATTGCACTAAAAATTACAAAAATAAGTTAATGAAATGAATAATTTTATGATGGCTTGGAAATGTATACCAAGACAGTGTAGACACACTGTACAGTGATGTGAAGTAAGTGATAGTGAAGAAAGCCAACCTGAAAGGATTGTTATGTTAGGCCTAGATAGGAACAAACACAGTTCTCTCTTCATTTCTTCAAAACTTCCACAGTTGCACATCAGTTTGGATTTTTGGGGATATTACTTTTTCATTAATGTCTCTTCATATGAAAAATAAATATTTCCGAAAATTCAAACTAATGTGCAACTGTGGAAGTTTGAAGAAGTGGAAAGTGTAAAAGTGTAGAAAGGAAATAGAGAAGTTGTTTGTTTATATCTAGGCCTAACATAACTATCCTTTAAGTTTGGTTTCTTTAACTATCACTTCAAATTATTTTAGTGTGTTTCTACACTGTTTTGATAAAAAGTTAATGAAATCAACGTTTTAATAAGCTAATATTTCCGCAAAATATGCTTCATTAAATTAATTTACCCTACCGTATAAGAAAACGTAAGAATCATAAACATAGAAGTTTGAAGTTTTTATTATTTCTTAGTGTAATTGTATATTATCATGTCTTCTGTTTCATTTCCATTCCTTTATGTGCAGTTGCACATGCACATTGTACAGGCTCTCATTATTTAGACATTATTTTATTGAGAAATTTACTCCACTTCAATTTTTAATGGTCATAAAAGTTGATGCTGATACTTTAAAATTAAAAATAACATGACTAAAATAATATTTCTAGCAAACAATGTGAAATAGTAAATGTTTTTTTAATTTAAATGTGGTAAGTTTAGTAAAATATGTATTGATTTATATAGGTTAACCTACATAATTCTATAACTAAATAGTAACTAAACTAGTTTTGTAGCTAAACATATTAACTAAAACAAGTTTTAAATATCTTAGGTTTGAAAATATTTAATATAAGATATTTTTGATATTACATTTTTAAATTAACATAAATTATTATTTTAGAAAGGGACCAGGTAAAAGTAGTAAAAAGAATCATTCAATTATTTAGTAATCTACCTAGCTATATTTATTTTTATTGCATTGTCATGGCAATATAAGTAAACAACTTCGTATAATTCAAAATGGATGGCAATATTGAATAAATTTATCGGTCAAAAGTGGTTTTAAATCTCTATTAATGTGAAAATTGAAACTAATTTTTAACAATGTGTTAAGTAACCGAATGATTTATAAATGAAAATGTTGATATTATTTAAATTAAATAGACCATGCTTACTATTGTGTTTTAAAAATTGATTATTAAGTAGTGCATCAAGTGGAAGTTCGAAAATAACAAGCCTACAAGACTTTCAATCTCGAGCAAAAGCGACAAGTTCAAGTTAGAGCTCGAAATACGAGTATTCTCAGAGCCCTATTGAAAATATAACATTTGATTCCTTTAGAACAATTTGCCATGAGTTTCTATTCTGTTATCGATTTTTTTTTCTCGGAATTAATGAGAGAAGTTTACACTACAATTATAAACCTTAAATATAAATATAAACAAGCCTAAAGTGGAATTTTTTTTTTTTAATATTTCCCATCCCATTGCTATTTCCACTGTTATTTCCAGCCAAAACATTTTCCTAAAACAAAACATCATTTCCTCACAGGCCTACAACAAATTAAGTTTTTTTATGGACCATCCAGAGTTTTTATGAATCTAATTTTGGATCAACTAGTTAAGTGGTTACTAAAAATGTAATTTTTGTTTAATATATAGTTAATTACTCCTAAACTTTCCAAGGAAAACCTTTGTCCAGTGACAGAAGTTACTCGACTTACTTCAATCATAATGTCATTTAACCAAAATAGTATTACAGTACAAGGTAAACTCTTTAAATTAAAATTAAAATAAGGTTTACCTGATTGAAGGTGTCTGAAAGACATTAGTTTGCATTTCAAGAATGTTGTCTCCATTATCACAGAAAATCCGGCCTAGAGTTGTTTTTCTGATTTCTCTCAGTTGACCTGAAATGAAAGAAAAACTATTTTTTGTGGACTTGGTACTTTCAATGCTGTGGGTTTATGTTAACATGTTTATTTTGTGTGCACAGCATATGCATATAGTTTCTACTAGCCACTAGCTAATGATTATTGTCTATTTAATTAAAGATTTATTTTAACTCTCCACCTAAGAGATTGTCGACACCTTAGCTCAGTCGGTTGTGTGTCTATCTACTGAGCTAAGGGTCCCGGGTTCGATTCCCGGCATGGTCGAAAAATTTATTATTGGTGAAATGTGGGTTCACCCTTTCACAGTGCTTAATTAAGGGCCGGAGACTGGTTGTTGTGCCTGTCCTAGTCGTAGCTCTTTGAGTGCCAACGTCGCTCAGAGTGATGCGTGAAATATTTCCCAGCGTCGTTCACAGCGATCCCATGTTTTCGAGCTCTTAGTTCAGTATTAAGTCAACAGATAGGGTAGATTTTATTTCCACTATATTTTCGTATGTTCAAGCTACTTTTATTTGTCTTTGTACTTAAGAGTTTCGATATATCAAACATGAAAATTATTTTCTAACTTTATGAGTTTTATCTTTGGCCTTGTTTGTAAACATGACTAAGAGGAAATCTGTGATTCAAGACACAGAAATACTTAAAATATTTATTGATAGCTCAAACAAGAGTGATCTATTTGTGATTCTGAATTTGTAAATAATGAAACTGGACAGGAATTATATTTTAGTGAAATCGAAATATCATAGCAAGTAGGAGTGGCAGCTGACATTGATAACATGAATATGAATACTAGTGATTCCTAATGAAATAAGATCAGGATAATCCACCCCAACCTCTTCATATTTATGCAGAAATACCACATTTGAAGTCGTCGTCGTCATAGCTGATAGCATAGATGATAGCTTCGGCTATCTGATTCATTAATATATGCAATCTCGTACAATTATAATATAATTGTCAATTGGCTGCAATCATGCCAACTACCGAGTCGCAGGTGGCTGCGTTGTCTGATGGCTGTGATCTTATATAATCACATGTTTATAAGCTGACGACTTCCGCACGTCCATCATAGACTCTGCCTTAAAATATGAGTGAAGAATGACCATGGGCACGGGACGAATCCTGGATAGTTCAGTGGTAAGAGCATTGGCGTACTAAGCCGAAGGTCCCGGGTTCGATTCCCGTGTCCAGGTGTCATTTTTCAATTTTCAGGAAATAATAATATAGCTTGTGCACTGGCCGTAATGATGAAATAAAATTTAAAATGTCAGCCATCGTGTATTACTACTCGTATGTATCATACATTTTTATAAAAATTGATGTTACATCTGTTTCTTAATGAGTTTACTAAGTGGATTAATTTAAAACAATAAAGAAAGTTTATTAACATTCAACGATAACTTTTGATAGTTACTTTATTTTTTTGTCAATTTGTGTACTTTTTAAATGTGGATCTTTAACAAACTAAAAGTGTACATCTGTATAGATTCAAATAAAGCTTCTCAATGCACTTCATATGAGAACCAAAGAACAAGACATCCTTTGCTCAAAGCCACTGACATTCAGTTAAACTGGCTATACTTCACCTTCATTTCTTGCCACGAAAGACATTTTAATATCATGGTAACCACTTCGGTGGTCACGTGGTCTAACGCGTTATTCTCGTATGGAACTAGATTGCCGAAGACCGAGAGATTGGGTCTCAATCTCGGTCAGGTACTGTGAGGGTGGTTTTTCCTACATTGTTTTACACTCTCCCACCACACGAATGCAGGTGCATTTCCTCTAAACTAAGCCTTTCTAATCCCTTACCCATTAGTGTAGTTAGTACATAGGCATATAACCTGAACTGGGTTTAAGACCCGTTGGTACTAAGAAAACATGGTATGGACTGGGCTAGCATGTATAATATCTAGATATGGGTCAAATCCACTATTTCTGGAATCCGAATCTACATTTTATTTTTGAATCTCGAATCCAAATTCTAGCAAATTGTTAGAAATTTTAATAATTTACAAATAGACCTACAATACACAATATAGGCCTAAACTGTAAATTAAGATTTAATTCAATCATACTTTCAATTTTAATCAACCCCAAACACCCCTCGCAAAATACTGGTTAAAATCCGTCCAAATTAAACAATCTAGACTCATATTATTGTTTGAAAATCAAATCAATCAAAATGTGAGTGTCTTTTAGTTATTTTTAAAAGTGTTGATAGAATGAGTTGAGTTTCTAAAAAAACATATGAAATAAACAAACAGATTAGGTCTAGTTACTTTTGATCAACTTTAATCATCATTGAAGGATTATAATTTATTTTATTAAGATAGCAAAGATAAAAATACAAACAGATTAAAAAAGGACTAAAACAACATAGGCTGGTAGGCTTAAATAAACAGTTTCATCGGTGACTGACTGTTGACAGTATTTATTTTTCATGAAACCCAACAAAATATCTAACTTAAGGATCGTATTAAATAAATTGGGTTCTCCTTACATAGTTGTAGATAATTAAAACCAGGTGGGTAGTAAGAATTAACAGTTGTTTATTTAATCATCACTCTGGTGAGTAAACATATACGTCATGGCGGCCAACTTTGTATCGTATGTAATGTGTTCGTACTTCTGTTTAAACAGGAAAACTCTGGGAGGAATGAAAGCCATGTTGTTTACTGATGATTTGATGGTATGGTGGTGAGGGGTGGGCGGGAGGAGGAAGAGGAAGTACAGGAACATTACAAAAATTGAAAGAGGAAGTGAAAGAGTGTGGAATGAAATTTAGCATGGCAGTGTGTGAAGTGATGGGAAGAGGATAAGGCCTGGAAAGCTATAAAAGTATAGAACGTAAACAAATCTTGGAAGCATGATTTAGGAGAGGGCGGCAAGAAGTACATGATATAGTAGAGTAAGCAAGACTGAGATGGTATGGACATGTAATGATGATGGAAAAAGAGAAAACACCAAAGAGAATGATGAAGAGGATGTAGGAAAAGGACCACAAGGGAGACCAAGAATGAGATAAGAGCAGATAACAGAAAGTGTGCAAGTGAGAGGAGAAGAAGAACGGTAGAAATTAAAGTAGTAACAATGGTGGAAGTATAGAATAAGCTGGAAGCATTTTACTAAACTGTCCTGGCCACAGACTGGAAACAGTTGTTGATGATGATGATGATGATGAGTTATGTGTGTTACAGCCTTTTTTTTTCTTGAATATGATAAAAGTGTGTAATATTAAATTAAATCTCAAATGTGAATGAGGACCAACCGTCTGTGAAAGATCCTGATTTCCTGGCCAGGTCATAAAAGAACTTGTCCCCTCTTTTTGTCTTTGCAAACTGCTCGGCCACTATGCAGCGGAATGTTGGTCCGAGGAGACTGCCATCAATTGGCCGCTCAGCCATTCCCCCGATGATCAAGTCCACATCATCAGGGTGGGAGTATACAGACTGCATCTTCTGCACCATCTGCCCAAATTACAATAATAGAGTTAACATGGTTTGCCAGCTTTGCCCACTAGGGGTCTGCGAACTTGGGGTTTTTCATTCAAGTAGAGGCCTAGTCATAAGTTTAAAATGTTAAAAACTATATTAAAACACATATTCTTAAAATATGAATGACACTCATTTTTATAAATATTAAATACTTTTGAAAAAAAAGATAGATAATGGAAATATAGGATTTTAAGTTAGAAATAACATTTAAAAAACACAATTTAAAAATAAGAACAACATTCAAATAAAAATCTAATAAAAAACAAATAATTAAAATGGTTTCAACACTCAGGTCATTAAGGACATTAAAATTACACCAACAATTATAAAACAAAGGTTATAAAAATAATAATTGCATGATGGCTTAGAAATGTATAACAAGACAGTGTAAAAACACTGTCCAGTGATGTAAAGTAAGTGACGGTGAAGGAAGCCAGCCTGAAAGGATAGTTAGGTTAGGCCTATATAAGAACAAACCCACTTCTCTCTTCAATGTCTTATTAAACTTTTACACTTTCACTTCTTCAAAACTTCCACAGTGTTACATTAGTTTGGATTTCCAGGAATATTACTTTTTCATTAATGTCTCTACATATGAAAAATAAATATTTCCGAAAATTCAAACTAATGTGCAACTTTGGAATTTGAAGAAGTGGAAAGTGTAAAAGTGTAGAATCAAAATAGAAAAATTGTTTGTTTATATCTAGGCCTAACCTAACTATCCTTTCAGGTTGGCTTCCTTAACTCTCACTTTACATTATTGTAGAGTGTTTCTACACTGTTTTGATCAAAAGTTAATAAAACTGACGTTTTAATTATCTAATATTTATCCAAAATATGCTTCAGTAACTTAATTTACCATAAAAGAAAATATGAGAATCATAAACAATTAGAAAGTTGAAGAATTTAATTTATTATTCCTTAATGCAATCGTGCTTCATCATGTCTTCTGTTCCATTTCCATTCCTCTGCGTGTTGTGTGTTGTATAGGCTCTCATTTTATTGAGAAATTTACTTCAATTGAATTTATAATGCTTATAAAAGTTAATGTTCATACTTTATAATTAAAAATAATATTGCTAGCAAACAATATGAAATAGTAATAGCTTTTTTTAAATATAAATGTGGTAAGTTTGGTTAAAATATGTATTGTAATATATAAAAGCAAAACTGATTTTAGACAGGTTAACCAACATAATTCTATAACTAAATAGTAACTAAACTAGTGCTAGTTTTGTAGCCAAGCGTTTTAATTAATAAGATTTTTAAATATCTTAAGTTTGAAAACATTTAATATAATTTATTTATGATGTTACATTTTTAATTTAACATAAATTATTATTTTAGAAAGGGACCAGGTAAAAATAGTAAGAAGAATTATTCAATTATTAAGTAATCTTCTTAGCTATTTTTATTTCATTGCTTTGTCATGGCAATATAAGTAAACAATTTCATTCAAGTGTAATTTAAAATAGATGACAATATTGAATAAATTTACCAGACGAAAGTGGTTTTAAAGCTCTATTATGTTATTAATGTGAAAATTGAAATTAATTTTTAGCAATTTCTTAAGTTACCAAATGATTTATAAGTGGGAATGCCGATATTATCTCAATTAAATAGACTATGCTTACTAATGCGTTTTAAAAATTGATTATTAAGTACATCAAATGGAAGCTTGAAAAATGACAAGCTCGAGCTTAAGCGACGAGCTCGACACGAAGCTTGGAATATGAGTACTCACAGAGCCCTAGTTAAAACTTTTTAACATATTTTTTATTTGTCAAGTCTTGCAATATTATTGTTTATAAATTATACATGTGCATAAAATGAAGTAGTATCGAAACAGGCAAAGATGGCAGTGCATAAAAGTGTGTTCTTTATTTTTTATCAATTGCCATCATTATAAAATATTATTATTAGAGCTAGTCACTATATTCTATTTCTAAACTCAAACATTATCAACTCTCCCTACTTTGAGAGATATTATGTTTGTTTCAACGTTGATTATGAACTGCAACATACCGCTTTAGAAATGACATCTTGGAATCCATTGAAGTTTTTCACTTTAGTCAAGCCGCAAAGTTTCCTGAAGTGGTTGTATCCAGGCAAACCATGATCTCGACCCCTCTGGATGTCCAGACTCACCACATCCATCCCGTACCGGTCCATGTCCCGGTAGAGCAGGCTCAACAACTGGAGTCAAACAAAATAACGTAGTTTTATATTTTACTGGAAAGATGTATGAGAACAAATGGACACATAAACACAATATTGTTTGCACAATGAAAAGAACACAGTTAACACTTTATGCTGCTGCCTCTGGATAGTCTAGGTGCCTCTCGGAGAAAATGGGCCATATTGTCGTGCGGTGGCAGACAAACACGTCTACATTGGCATCAGTGTAAATCTGAACTGTGTTTCTTTTTTTATTGTGAAAACCATACTGGTCACTATTTCATGTGTTAGTCCATATTGACAATAATAATATAATTGAGTGAATGTGCAAAGTATTATCCCAACCAGTTTTCAGCAAAGTTAATAACACACACTTCACATCCTGTATGCAGTAAATCCCGGGATTATTTAGTTTCAACCTAATTATATTAAACATAAATTGTGTTTTTTTTTTACTTTTACTTCATAATTGGATGGATTAAAGCTGAGAAAAGTATAAAACGTAAAATATTTTGGAAACTTGATTGAGGTGAAGGGTGGACGTAGAGAGGATTTAATGAGAAGAAAACGGGGAAAGTTGTTCTATGGGTGTGTAAAGAGACCTGCTGTGGAGAGTTGTTCTATAGGTGTGTAAGAGACCTGCTGTGGAGAGTTGTTCCATGGGTGTGTAAGAGACTTGCTGTGGAGAGTTGTTCTATAGGTGTGTAAGAGACTTGCTGTGGAGAGTTGTTCTATGGGTGTGTAGGGACCTGCTATGAAGAAGTTAAGTCCCCTTGAAGATTAAGGAAGAGTTGTATAGGGCGTGCTTTGTTCCTACTGTCACATATACAGCAGAAACATGGACATTGCATATAAGAGAGACTAGGAAAATGGAGACCATGGGAATGAAGTTTGAGGAGCATGTTAGCTACCATGAGGAGAAACAGGATTAGGAATGAAGTTTTCAGGGAAAGAGTAGGATTACAAGGAGTAAATGAAATAGTGGAGGAAACAAGACTGAGATTATATGGGATTAAAATGAGGATGGAAATTAAGAGCATGCCAAAGAGAATGATGGAGATGAAGTATGTAGGGAAAAGACTGCAAGGGAGACCAAGAAAGAGATGGGAGGAGAAAATACGAGAAAGTATTCAATTGAGAGGAGAAGAATGGACAAATTAAAGGAGGAAGAGTGGTGGAAGAATAGAGGAAGATGCAGGCATTTTACTAAAGTGACTCGGCCACAGGCTGGAAACCGATGATGTTGATGATGATGATTTTACTTTATTTTATTCACATTATAAATAAGATGAACTTGATAGCAATGGTAAAGCTTTCCACTACACAAGTAGTAGAATTATATTATTTTGATTAAAAACACTCACATCAGAAGAGTACTCCAAGTCGCTCTTTTGCCCGTTTTGAGTGGCCAGCCCTCTCAGCAACTCGTCTATTTTTCCTGACTCTTCTACCACGCGAGGTTTGTTGTAGTTGCGATTCAGAGCTATGGAGCCATTGTGATTGCGGTGCTCGTCAAAAAGCCTGAAACCAAAAGGGAAAATTAACCTAAGATTCCATAAAATAGTGTAATGCCAAAAATATAAATAGAAGAACAGGAGGAAAGAGGTGGAGGACACATTATAAAGGGGATGAAACAAAGGAAAGCAGCAGTTGTGGACAAACTGACTGTGAAAATGATAAGAGCAGCAGGGGAAGTAGGTAAACAATAGTTATACAGGGTGCTGAGAGTGGTTTGGAAAGAGAACAAGGTACCAGGAGACTGGAAGAAGGGAGATATAACACATGTTTTCAAGAAAGGAGACAGGAAGAGGTGTACAAATGAGAGGAGGATAACACTAATGTGGCATTGCACAAAAATGTATAAGAAGATACTAGATGGAAGAGTTCTAATGAGAATGAAAAGCATGTATGAGGATAACAGGAATTGTGCCACGACTGAGAATGAAAGGACGGAGTGGTTCCAAATAAAAAATGGAGTGAAGCAGGGTATTGCCCTTTCACCATTAATATTTGTAATGGTAATGGTAATAGTCATGAACAAAGTGGCAGGAAAACTCTGGGAGGAGAGAATGAAAGCCATGATGTTTGTTGATGACTTGATGGTATGTGGGGAGAAGGAAGAGTAAATACAAGGACAGCTACAAGCAAGGAATGAGGAATTGAAAGAATGTGGTGATGGAAATGACCAGGAAGAGGGTAAGGCCTAGTAAAGCTATAAGGTTGGATTGAGTAGAGCTGGGAAAAGTACAATAAGTAAAAATATCTTGGAAGCGTGATTGAGGAGAAAGGTGGAAGAAGAGAGGATTTAATGAGGAGAGGACAGCAGGGATAGTTGTTCTACAGGTGGGTAAGAGGTGCTATGGTAATTATAAATAACATAATGTAGTTACTTACAATGTTGGTTTATGTTTAGAACCATTTAATAGTTTCTCATTAATATTTGATCTTATGTATGTTTTAAACCGTGCTCATACTCAAATTTTTTTAAATACATTATTTAGAAAACGGTTCATGCTAAAAACTAAGAGTTATCTTTGCATTGATTTTTTTAAATTATATTCTTTTATAAGCCATTTAATGTGTTCCACACCTAGAATTTTTTTAAATTTGGATGCTCACTTGAAGATATTTAGAGTGATCCTCACCTTAATTATTTACAGTAGTTAAATACCTATAGAAGATAATCTTTGAAAACCAGGCTATTTGTGGTGGTCCTCGCCTGAAAATTCTTCAAAATGACATGCATTTAGAAGCTATTTGGAGCTTTACTCCCCTAGACATTTTTGAAATTTGAACGACCTAGAAAGCTATTTAGAGCTTTTCTCCCCTGACTTTTTCCGCCAGTTAGATGCATCTAGTCTATTAATTATTTGGAGCAGTCTTCTCTGGCAGATTTTTTTTAACAAAAGACTGCATCTAGAAGTCATTTGGAGTTTGATTTAAGGCAATCGTTCAGCTTCATATTCGATAATATCAGAGAATTTTAAATATACCTAGAAGAGGAATTTATTCCAGGGGGCGGTTATTCCAGGGGGGCGGAATCCCCCACAGTTCTGCCGCTCCTGCTGTCCACACATATTCTATATTTGGTAATCATAGAGGTCTCTATGTGGAACAATGTTATTATTATTATTATTATTATTATTATTATTAGCACCGCGTCTTACTACCCATTCGGGTTATACGCACTTACGCTAATGTGTA
>CABFVZ010006145.1:8947-21394 GCA_902151445.1 Timema monikensis
CTCCAAAGCCCCCTCTTCCATCCTTCCTCCAAAACCCCCTCTTCCATCCTTCCACCAAAGCCCCCTCCTTCATCCCATCCTTCCTCCAAAGCCCCCTTTTGACCCTCCCACCAAAGACCCCTCTCCTCATTATCTTAAGTCGTTACTCAGAGAGAGTGGTTTAACATTAGTTAGCCTCCCAAACACCATCACCCCCTAAATCCGTATTTGGATATGCCTCTACCAGTGGTAGCTCATCTCAGCCAGAGGAGCTTATGGGGAGAGGGAGCTAGCAACGAGGAAGGTAAAATTTAAGGGAATTTACCAGTATTGGCGTGGCGAGGAAGGAAAAAATAAAAAATAAAATAAATAGCACTTAAAGTGCACCTGGTCAGGATTTGAATACCGACATCCACGTCAACAGTGAACTATACCAGTATCAATTTTTCCTGGGACTTTGCATATCCAGGAAAGTGATGGCAGCCATCTTATGGACATGTCTGGACCTTTTGGGACGAAGGAAGGTGGGGGAAAGTGTCTACCACATGTATGACAACATGTAGTTTTAAATATCAGCCTTACAAAACAATTACATAACAATAACATTGAAAATAATTAGATTTATCTTAATATGTGCGAGCACAAAATGTGTCAAATGGTAAAAAAAAAAGTTTAATTTATTAATATTTTTCTAAATATTATTTTACTGTTTATTTAAAGGAAACTATTTTTGGGGATAGTTTAATCTATTCATTTTCCACTCATTTTTGAGATTATAAGGATCGCGCATGTGATGGACCGTACAAACATCTCTCTGGCATCCCAGGGACTGAAATGATGCCATAAAGGTTTATTAAAATATCTATACTTTACTACGTCATTAAAATAAACGTAAAACCTGCTTCGGTGGCCGCATGGTCTAACGCGGTACTCTAGTGGTTAACTAGACTGCCGATGATGGGGAGATCGAAGTTTGAATCTTGGTCGGGTGTATTGAAGTTAGTTTTTCAAAAATGTTTTTCCACGCAAACAGGTAGTAGAAAAGAAAAAGAGTTGTGAACTACATTCTGGTTCTCTTTGCTGTATATTTGATAAGTGTTTTAACGGTAGTAGGCTTATGTCTTGCCACCATAATAATTATTACTATTATTATTAATAATAATAACCATATGTTAATTTTTTTAGGGCAAATCAGCATAACCTCTTTCCCCCCCTTTGACTTCAGATGACTACCATAATTATTGTGGTCCTGCATGGTTACCAGAACAAGATATACCAATCACAACGTTCAACCATCAAATTGCAATATCGATTCAATAACTGAACACACTAAATATTATATTTCTATTGTTCTCTCAAAAGGGCCCGAGTTCCCGCTTCGTCGATATCCTACTTCGATATAATACGATTTTGGTAGGAAGAACAGTAGAAATTAGTTACTAAATTTACTAAACAATTTTAATATATTATATTCATAAATCAAGTCGAGTGATCTGTAGCTGTCACTTTTGATAGATATTATCAATACCTATAAAATAACACAAGTAGTATAAAGAAATGTTGTCAATGTCGGCCACAAAGAAAATGTTAAAAGGTTCTCTACTGTTGCTCCAACCAAATCCAGGGTATAGTTACTACTAGTTCTTGTTTATTGGGAACTAATGGTCACGTGTATCACCCCCTCCCCCTCCCATCACACTACATCCTTCGTATTCCAACCCTTTCATTTGATAGAGTCTCGTCACAGTGTTGTAGGTCATCTATGGTCGGACGGTGGTAGCTGACAGCCAGAAGAAGGTCTTTATTGCAAACATTGACTGAACGTTATTAATGTCAAACTATTGGGAAATAGTTATTATTTGTCTACTAATAATATATTATTAATAAAAGGTGTTATCAAACGAGTCTAATCATACTTACCTAAAGAATACGGTCTAATTGGCGTTTTCGTAACTTTCAAATAACCAAATATATTAATATGTAACTATTATGTGTTTGTTTTTCAGAGAAGAGTTATTATAGTGCATTAAATAATAAATTAAAAATTATTATATTCACATTCTTACCTAGTTATAACTGACTACCAAGATAAAAAATTGGTTTATAACTTAGAGAGAAAACCATACAAAATATTAGTTTCAAAATACAAGATTTTATTTTGTAAACATCATAAGGACATAAACGCCTTGATGGTTTGAATGAAGTCATTAACTGCCCTTGATGGTTTGAATGAAGTCATTATCCGCCCTTGATGGTTTGAATGAAGTCATTAACCGCCCTTGATGGTTTGAATGAAGTCATTATCTGCCCTTGATGGTTTGAATGAAGTCATCAACCACCCTTGTTTCGGCTAGCTCTCTATCTTTTTTTCAGAAGAGCACGCCGTGTTTTAGAAGCTCTCGTTTGCAAAATATTTTTAGGTGAAAAATAAACGTCACTTCTACAAAAAAGAAACATCCAAACGGTTATTTTCATAAGTTAGTTTTTTAATACTGTAAAAACTGTTAATATTTTAAAACAAATTGTTTGCTTGTGTGAATGTTTTGTCAGCCAAAAGTTAAAAACAACAACAACATATGGTCTTGTAGATCATATTGTTTGTTGAATGGCTACATGGTTTTTCCTAGATGTCAGACAGCACCTCTCCTGCTGTGTATTCTCTATAGCTGTAGTGTTATTGTACCACGCACGTCCATCTGCACTTCAAAGTTGAGAGTTGCTAATATTAACACTACGCTTCAAAGGATAGGATTTATTTTACCATTAAGGATGAGTTTTAAAATCTGGCAATACACATAGGTGTAAAACAATTCTATTTATAAAGTGAGTTTGAAATAGATTATCCTACTCTTTAATACAATAAGATGATACCTATAAAAATATATTCTTAGAGCATTTGATTCTGGTTATTTTATTTAAATGAAACCGTTTTGTTTGCATACTTATTAGAATATAAAAATAATTACGTGAAGTCAATTTGGATGATCAATTATATCAAACACGTATCGATGGGTACGTAGATTAAATATCAGTCTCAAATAATTTGGTTTTCTGATGAAAAGTTTAGGATTCAAGTTTTAGTCGAGTGTACTGAGTGTAGATTTTCCCTCTCCATTTATGAACATGTGGTTACATTTCCCCTAATTTTCACCACTCATATTCATAGCTGGGATTAAATGCACGATATCCCTAAAGTGAAGAAGACACGTTGCATGAACTGAAGTGAATATATATTTGAAACTGCGTGTTGATAATTAAACGTCCTCTTAGCAAAACCTATGTTTTATTACTGATTGAAAATAAGAGAATGAATATCAAATATAATTCGAGTCGACATTTAAAAACACTCCATATAGCCTTTCATACAGGTGGAGATTTCTTACAAACTTTTGGGTTCAATAGAAAAAAAAAATGTACAATATTTATATTAATATGATAAAATATAATAATCATTATCTTTATTATACTAAATATTTGATTAGGCATTAGTCATAGATGGTTTATAAATATCTCTCCAAGCAACTGTGAATACTTCCTCATAGGTGTAGTTAAATAATAATATTAATAATAATAATAATAATAATAATAACGACAAGCCTAGATGTTAAACTTTTATTTGAAACCGTGATAGCTTTCTGTGTATGAGATATTCAACTTTGAGAAGTTTTCTCTGTCTACCACTAGACTGGAACCAAACTTAGTATTTGATGTAAAACCATCCAAAACATTAGCTCAGTTGCTAGCATGGCTGACAACTGAGCTAAGGGTCGCGGGTCCGATTCCCGGCATGGCTGAACATTTTATCATTGGTGAAATGTGGGTTTTCCCTTTCATAGTAATGAATTAATGGCTGGGAGCTGGTTGTTGTGTCTGTTCTAGATTAAAGTTAGTTTATAAGTCGTGTGCTGATATAAGCAGTGGGTTCAGAACGTGCACGTTAAATATCTCAAATAAACTTTTTTTTTTAGAACTAACATTGTCCTTAACTTACCGAAGGAATGTGTTTTTTGTGTTGCTTTCCTGTTCAACATTTTATAAATAATAGAAAACCAATAATGAATAGATTGAGTCAAGGTTATTCGGTTTGGAGTGAACCACATTTCGGGTCATAGTTAAGGGTGTAAGCCACACAACTGTGTTACCAGCCTGGCCAGATGCAAAAGAGAGTCACCTTAACAAGCCATTAGAGCATCATTAATTCTTTATATATTTTGTTTAATAATGAGGTGTTCCAATGACTAAATAATTTTATAATAATGGACATTGATAATTTAAATATATGAATGGGCTGCTAAATAAGATTGACTTTTTCGGTAGACTCAATTTATTATTTAAATCAATGATATGGTGTATCGAACAGAATTTCTCCCGCTTTTAACTTAAAATAAACAATATTTACTAAAAACTTGAAAGATTTGTGAAACGAAATAATAGGTCTATACAATATTGTAGAAACATTACACAAAATATCATACATAAATGAAATAATAAACACTCTTACTTAATTTTAAAAGACTTGAATTAAAAAGTATATATATATATATATATTTGCTTAGAGCTAAGAAATTATTTGGTTTCTAAAAATATACTCCAATAAAATATTCTTATCTATTAAAATAGTTACGGCTCCATCCCACGCTAGAGAGAGACAGGCAGACAGACAGACATACAGCATTATGAAAACCATCTTTATAGTTTCAGCAAGTCATGAAACGTCGACATTTATCAAAATCTCGAGCTCAATTTTTTTGACGATCCCAACACTTTATTTCCGAGGTGTTGAGAGAAAGTAAAAATATAGACAACTTGAAAAAGATGGCAATATAATATAACAAATAGAAACGTGATTTTCCAATAAAACAGAACTTGAGGAGATTAATGCAAATTTTTTCAAATCGTTCATAATTTTTTTAATGGCACTTGTAAATCTAGTAGTTGAGATTTTAAAAACAGCTTATAGATTAAATGTTTATCAGTGTGTTTTATAGAAATAGTATATTTTTCCATAAGAATGTATTTTTCAAATCTGTTATATTTAGCCAAAAGTTTTTTCCGTTGATAAAATGTATTGCTTGCGGTTGTCATAAAATTAAGTAACGGGCCACACGCGGCCTTCAAGCTGCAATTTGGCCAGAGCTGTACTAGTGTATTAGCTTAAAATTTCACAGTGGTTTTCTACCCTCCTTCCAAGCAAATCCCTCTAAATATAGCCTTCATAATCCCTAAAATCCATTACCGTAGTTAGTACATAAGGTTATAACTCGAATGGGTAGTAAGACGCGGTGCTAGACAAAATATATAGTTATCTAACAGTATAAACATACTGCATCAAAACATATTAAACATATTGTTATCGTTGCGCCTGAAAATACCCACTTAATAGAGCATCTGCAAGACTGCGAGACAAGAGTGTACACTAGATTGCCTACTCTACACATCTCAAGGCGTTTTCTTTCAGAGACAAGACATTAAGTTTCAACCGGACGTGGCGGGCCACTCTCTCACTGTGTCTACAAGATTTTTATAGTTAAAAAATATTATTTTTTTAGTTTAAAATAGGGGATTTAAACCTGAGAAACTTCACACATAGTAAATTTGAGTCCTTTCTACCTAATAAGCTTTTATACCATTTGAAAATTACATTAGCACTTCCTTTGGAATCGAAACAAGAACTCTAAAAGGTGATAGATAAAACCTGGATGTGAAATATAGTCTTAACTTGTTGTAAAGTCAGGTGAGATAAGTTAAAATAAAAGTTTATTTTATGTGTAGTCCCAGGAGATAACAACCCACATCGTATGAAGCGATGATTATTCCAACATTCGCAACTGGAGAATAAACTCAATAGATGTTTCTAAACGAACATACATTTAAAAAAGCACGCACGCCGGATATCAATCTTCGATTACTTGGCTCTGCGTATCCGGCACTGACTGACCTCATGCATTAAATATTACCAATGCCATTTAATTGCTCCATCTTCCCGGGAAATACACAGCGATCAATCCGTGTCAGGGACTGCTCAAATAATATTACAATTTTATTTCAGGATTTTGAAATATCAGTATAAAATATTCACAATAAAAACATTGTGTTAGTATATGTGCTCTCAACAAAACATATTTTTATATAATCATTTTAGTCTTAGAATATATTTCACAGTTTATCATATTTTTAAAAGTAAATGTCACTGTAATTTTGATTAATATTTGTAATTTAGCTTAAGCACATCCTATTTTAAAAATTTAGGGATATATTTATTTAAATCATGGGCTTTTATTTAATTAAGTAGTAATGTATTACTGTAGTAATATTGACTACTTCTCTTATAGTTCCACACAATAATACGTGGAGTTCATATAATTTACATGGCTATTTCTGGAATGACAATAAATATTGCGCGTACCAAAAAATATTACCTTTACAAATGTCACCCACGTCAAAAAATGTTATCCATATAAGGAAAAGTTACCCATGCAAGAAAATGTTTCCCATAAAATTTAATACTACCCACGTCAAGAATTGTTATCCACACAAATATTTGTTTCCTTCTTAAAGAAATATTACTCACACAAAGTTTAGTTATCCGTACCAAGAAATGTTACCTATACAAGGAAATGGTACCCACGTCGAGAAATGTTACCTATACAAGGAAATGTTACCCACGTCAGGAAATGTTACCTACACAAGGAAATATTACCATCAAGTATTTTACCTACACAAAGAAATATTATCCCCACAAAGAAAAGCTACCACCAGAAAGAAATATTTCCCATGCCAAGAAATGTTACTCAGGACATTATTACCCGAGAGGTTTTGCCAGCGATACTTAGAGGTACATTAATATAAATGGTCGTGTTTCCACGGATACGCGCGACTCTTTCAAAAGAGAATCACATGTTGCTACGCTAAGCCAATCAATATATGGCTGTAAATATAATTTAATAACGTCAGTCAAACAACCATGACAACTTTGATGTGGAGTTATTTATTGAATTGTTACAAATGGAGTTCGTTAAGTAGGTCTAAAAACGGTTCTGTTTTTAATCTTGGGCGAAACAGAGGGTGAATGGAGTACCCAGATAATTATTTTGTTGGGTGTTCTACCTGCGGTGAATTATGGTGAGGTATCTTAAAAGGAGATGCAAGCAGGCATTTTATCAAAGCAGTGGTCATTGTAGGTGTTATGAATTGTATTACTCCAATTAGATACTAGCCTAGGCATTGAACACAAGTACAATCATACATTATTATTAAAGTCATTAGTACATCAACATTTAATTGAACATTTTAACACGTTTATAATTAATTTTAAAATATAAATATTGATTCAATTATTTCAAATCGTTACAGTTCACAAGTAATAAAGAGTCCAACTTGATATCTAATGGTTTTCGTGTACCATTGTTAAGGTTAAGTAGTTAATGTTTGGTGCTAAAATTTATTATAGCTAGACATTCATATGAGGTGTATAGAATGAAACCTTTTTTATTATGATTAATATTATAGATACATATCCCTAATATGAATGTCTAGCTATACTAAATTTCAGGACCATGCATTAATTACGTTACCTACGCAAAAATAATGGAATATCAAATTTGACCCCTCAGAACTCATGAAGTGTAATGATTTTAAATGATTGAATCACTATTTATATATTATAAATATACTTGTTAAATATTTGTAGTATAATGTTGATGGTCGAATGATCTTAATAATTATGAAAGTGATTTGAATACCCAGAATAACCCTATGTTCCAGACTTAGTATTATATATATATATAATTTTTTAATATATATATATATGTGTGTGTGATATATATTAAATATATTATATATTATAAAGTCTGGTCATAGGGGTATTCTGGGTATTCAAATCCCTTTCATAATTATTAAGATCATTCGACCATCAAAATTTACTACACATATTTAACAAGTGTATTTATAATCTATAAATAGTGATTCAATGATTTAAAATCATTACACTTCACGAGTTCTGGGGGGTCAAACTTATGGGCTGTTTGGGCAAGCTGTTCAAGAGACTACTACTGACGAGAGTGAACTGACATGTTTGGGAGGCGGGAATTCTGGTGGACTAGCAGTTCGGCTTTCAGTTAGGACACGCTATATATCACCAACTGGCTCGCTTCGTGAAGCAGGTCACGAGGAACTTCAACATCGACAGGCTAACTGGTGCTGTCTTCCTCGACATGGCAAAAGCCTTCAAACGTGTCTGGCATGAAGATCTCCTCTTCAAACTCCTTTTCTTGAACCTACCCTTATACCTAGCTAAGGTTGTACAATATTATCCATCTAACCATACGTTCTCCACTAACTTTGGTAACGCCTCTTCCCAAGTCAGAAGCATCCAAGCTGGAGTGCCTCAGAGATCCCTCGTGCGCCCTGTTCTCTTCAGTCTGCATGTGAACGACATACTAAAGTACCCAGACACCAATTTATCACTATGTGGACGACACGGCTCTAGTAGCAGAGTCGTGTTTAGGGTATACTGTGGAGAGACGTCTCCAGATGCACCTGGCACAGTTGGAGGGGCAGCTGACCACCTGGAGGACGAGTATCAACGTGGAGAAGAGCATAGAAGTGCTTTTCACATGGAAGAGAAAGTTCTAAAGGCCGGCTTCTCTCTTGATGCTTGGAGAACAGATCAGATGGGACCTACGCTGGGAAACCAAACTGACCTGGAGACGTCTCTTTACTGAACGACTGACCAGGGTGAGGCAAAGGATGGATGGCCTACGCCCACTGATGAAGAGACATAGCCCCCTGTCTACGATGAACGACTGACCAGGGTGAGGCAAAGGATGGATGGCCTAGGCCCACTGATGAAAGAGACATAGCCCCCTGTCTACGATGAACGACTGACCAGGGCGAGGCAAAGGATGGATGGCCTAGGCCCACTGATGAAGAGACATAACCCCCTGTCTACGATGAACGGACTGACAATGTACAAACAGTTGCTCAGGCCGGTCCTTGACTATGAATATCCCCCCTGGGGACACTTAGCAAACACGTATATAAAGAGGATGCAGGCATTTCAGAACTGGTCTTTGAGGATAATTTGGGACGCACTCTGGTACGTTTGAAATGTGAATACATCTGGACTTGGAGACGCCTACCATCAAATACCACTTCCATAAGCTGTCGCAGTCCTTCTACGACAGGCTTCTTAGTGCCACCAATCATCTTATCCAGGGGCTTGGGGACTTCGTCATCAAACCTGGAGGGTGCCACCAACGTCTCAAGGCCCTGCTTGGATAGGCGAGACGTGTAAACCAGTGGTAAGCGGGAGTTCTCACTTAGTCCTATATAGAGTAACTACTAATATTAACCTATCTTTTTCTGATCCAGAACCTTCTTGAAATGCAACACTCCGTTAGTAAGTTCCGTCAATAACACGGTGTGACCAATTGGTCGGTACGTTTTAAAATTGGTCTCGTTCTCCCCTCCAGCGAACATTAGAGCATGTCCATATGTGATTGCGACTGTGGAATGGTCAAAAGACGAAAGGCGTAGTCGTCACTTTAGCACCATCATACCTTAGACACATCCGACCAAATACCAAGAAAAAAAGTCTATCTTTTCCCTAACCATCAGTCAGTTTTCTTCATATTTTGAAAATCTAATCTAACATAACCTAAAGTAGTTATTTATCAGAACAGACGCTGGTAATAGAAAAATTAAACACACACACATGGTAGGATTAACCGGTATTTTCACATCTTTTCTAAGTGATCTATGACCAACCTGGGCCAAATAACACGTGTATTTCAGCTTGAATAATCCCGGATTCTGCCAATTATATCCACGCGCCTTTTTTTGGCTTAGGAGACATAACGTCAATATCTGTTATAATAACGAGTTTATACTTCTCACTATTGTAATAATTTTTCTAAATGAGAATGTAGAATTAATAAATAAATCTTATGCTTTTTACTTTCCCATATCAAGAGATTATTATTATTATTATTATTATTATTATTATTATTAGCACCGCGTCTTACTACCCGTTCGGGTTATACGCACTTACGCTAATGTGTAATGGTAGGGTGATTGTGAGATGAAATGAAGGACCTACAGTTTAACGTGGAATCCGAACCACGGTGGAGGNGTAGGGTGATTGTGAGATGAAATGAAGGACCTACAGTTTAACGTGGAATCCGAACCACGGTGGAGGCCTGACATTCCCCACATTCACATATCAAGAGAAAGTATTGTAATATGAAAAAAATTCAAACTAAAGGTCAATGTGAATCTTTACGTTTTATGTGAACCCAAACCAACAAGTGTCTGTCAGTCAGTCTGTCCCTCCCTGGCATCGGACCAAAAATGATTTGATGGGTTTTGTTCAAACTTGCTATTTGAATTTATTAGAGATATTATACATAGGGATATTTTATTGAGTTTTAATTTAGCCCCCAAATTAAGGGACGAGTGATTTTTTTTTGAATGTTTTGAATTGGTAGGATTTTATCTGATAAATAGCACTGAATACTTGGTTTGAGGTTAAAGTTTCGTTAAAGAGTAGTTTACTAATGTGGTTCGAATATTTTAAATATTTTGGAAATGACTCTAACTATTTTGTTTAAAATTGAAATATAGGAAGAGTTTGACACTACCAATAAAACTGTATAATATTTTCGAGGGAAAATTTATATCAGTTTAGCTTACCGATGACTGATTATTTTTAAGTTCAATTATTTAAAAATAGTTTTAGTGATTATTCTCAAGTTACCTGTCACCTGTTAAGTTTTTTACATAATAAATAACTGTACTTATTATTTTTCTTAAAATAGTCATAATATAATAGCAGTTCACTGATTAATTATTTTTTTTAAATATGAAATTTTTTAAAATAGCATTAATGAGTTTGTTTAACATCGGTATTCGAAAACTATTTTGCATGAGAAAAAATAAGATACTGTATGTTGATTTTTATAAAATAAATAATTTAAGATTAGTTTACTTTTGAAACTTTTTAGAAAATTTGATAATGTTCGAAAATTGCTTTTAGGATTTAGATCAAAATGGATATCTAATAGTTTATTTTCATGTTAAATAATATAATAATTTTATTTTTACTAATGAAAATAATAAAAGGTTGACCAAAAATAACTGAATCTTTAAAATTTTAGTTGAAAACAGTTCCGAAATTAGATAAAATGTATGTGGGAAGATTAGGCCTATATGTGTTGTGATTAACAAGATGTTATATTGGTTTTTATAGAGAAAGCTTAGATAAGGCAAGTTTACTGAACACTTATATTTGAAAAATGTGTTCCAAGCTATAATAAACTATATGAGAGTGTTCGCGTGATTGTTGCACAATTTATTAATTAATATAATAACTGTATTTTTACTACTACTACTACTCAGTAATTAGCGAATAATAGTACTATAACGTGTAAGACATGTTGATAAAAAACAATAAATAGGTGTGTAGGACTCTGGAAGGCGTCAACGCTCTGTCAGTCTATTTTATTTTCCCGACTTGGGGTGTACAGGAGCACATGGTCGCCCAATCCCCCATTGTGTGAGGTTGTGTTTTGGGCAAGAAGGGTGGAACAGGGAGAGAAAGAGTGTGTGACAAGGACAGAGACACGAGTTCCAACATTGATTTACTCTGAGCCTCTTTATACTTTTTAATGGCGGAACCGTCAGGAGAAAGCGGCTAAAAAAAGAACGAAAAGGAAATGATACATTCACTAAAAATCCTCCAGGAGTTTCTTTTATATACGATACTTCCACCATATAGTATGGTCGAGTATAACTTGTCATCTTCATATTCCTGAGTCAAAGAGTCATTTATCTCAGATTTTGGTTAATAGTTTTAAATACAGTACTTCCAACATAAAGTCTGGTCAAGTCTAACTCGTCATCTTCATATTACTGAGTCAAAGAGTCATTTATCTCAGATTTTGGTTAATAGTTTTAAATTTGGTACTTCATATAGTCTGGTCGAGTATAACTTGTTATCTTGATGCTACTGAGACAAGGAGTCGTTTATCTTAGCTTAGTGACATCTGAATTTAACTTAGTGACTAAATTAAATTACCCTTTATATCGAATACACAAAGTTTTACATAGGAACAATGTAAAGAAAATTTGTTGTATTTTCCTTTCTTCCTTGAACTAACGGTTGGCCCAAACATCTCACACTAAGGGCGCCACCTACTTAAACTGACACATACTCATAACTGAGCTATTTATGATGGGAAATGTACTGTAACAAGATTAGTGTTTAACAGTGGGACAAGCGTGCTCTCATTGTTTACCCTTGCTGCGCTCCTTGTTCTCTCTGTCTCCCTCCTTGTCTAGCAGGTAGGCAGCGACATTCTCACTTGGCTGGGGGATTAGATGGGCCAAGGGGGTGCGGGGGGAGGACGGAGACACATCTGGAAGAGTCGGGATTCTTTTTATTCTGGACTCTTAACTTTAGAAATGGAG
>CABFVZ010006146.1:0-21358 GCA_902151445.1 Timema monikensis
TTAGACAAGGCTGCACTCTAGTATACAATTAGTAAGTTAAGAGGATTCCATCCTGCTGCCCTCTACCAGAAGTGTGACAAAGTTTTTATGTTAAACGTTCCTTCTGTTAAACCTCAAGTCGGGCATTTGTGGATACAATTCCAATTTTTCACAAAAGCAGTTTTTTTTACAAAACTATTGTAATGGATACCATTCCGAGTGGATACAATTCCAGTTTTTGTGGATATAATTCCAGTGGATACAATTCCAATTTTTCACAAAAGCAGTTTTTTACAAAACTATTGAAATGGATACCATTCCGAGTGGATACGATTCCAGTTTTTGTGGATATAATTCCAGAGGATAAAATTCCAATTTTTCACAAAAGCAGTTTTTTACAAAACTATTGAAATGGATACCATTCCGAGTGGATACAATTCCAGTTTTTGTGGATATAATTCCAGAGGATACAATTCCAATTTTTCACAAAAGCGGTTTTTTACAAAACTATTGGAATGGATACCATTCCGAGTGGATACAATTCCACTCCCCCTTTTATACTACCTAAACACAACTATATAATAGGATTCTGGTACGAGATAAAACCTTACAAGTGAGTTTCCTTCAAAAAGCATCGTGTATATTAGGCTAGATAAACTTATTTAAAGAAAAAACTAACCAGTTTCATACTTTTTTAACCTCTCCAAAGCTTTTACTAACATATTTATTTAATTTACTTAATCACACACTGATGTATCTCATATATTCAAACGAATTAATGAACGATGTCAAAATGCCCCTTTGCCTTGTATGTGTGTAACAGTGAAAAATATAATTTCTCTCCTACACAATTGTATGTCAACGACAGCTCGAAAATCTCAGCCACAGATGTCCATCCAGTTATATTATAGAGATAAAGGGTTAAGGCAGACGCGCCCTAATACCTCCATTACGTATATTAATGCCTATATAACAGTGGGATAGTAAATCTTTGCATTATGTTTTCACCCCTCTCTCCGCCATTTAAGAATCTTAATAGTACTGGAAAACTTGTTCAGAGTGCCCACAGTCATACTTTATTTTACATTAATTAAGTAATCGATTTTTAATTTAATTGGACAAAAATTCATATATAAAATAAATTTAAATATTTAATAAAAATGTTTTCATCAATATTAAGTGAAAATATGGTTTCAAAACTGGTTTTAAATTTAAAAAATATTTGACGCCATTTTTATAGAGAGCGATTTATGTTTGTTTTGCAATTTGCTTTCTGATTCTGGATTGAACCATACAAAGTGTCAGAAGTTGAATAAAAACACCTTTATTTTGAGCTTTGTTATATTATTCTCGAGGATTTTGGCATGACCACACAACCATTAAATCCTTTTATCTACACTTCTGCTTTTTAAGGCGGTAAGCTTAATTGAAGCCGTATTACCATAACCAATTTAACATTATTTAGACCTATAATGGACCTAAAACATATTTATAAAGCTAGAGTGTGATTTTACACCTATATAATTGACTGGATATTGCTATGCAAAGTTGCTAGAGAAAAATTAAAAAGCTTTTTATGTTTATATCTTATTCTATGGATGTATCTCCCATTAGTGAAAATATGATTAAATAATCACAATTATCTGGCTAACCGATGAGATTAGGTTTCTAATTTTAGCCGGGTGAACCGAAATATTTTTGCCCAAATGATTTCACTCATTTTCCCTCTCAATTTTGGGTCCTTTTCCTCTTAACTTCTACCTTCCTCTTCGTTAGCTCATAGTGTAAATATGTGGATAGCCCGGGGGGAAAAGTAGGCCCAAGTTGCTGAGCACAAGAAAATACTTTTATTCTTATTGCATACTTCTTTACCAATACACAAATAAAATAGAAAGCACACCCTTGAAAAAATAAATATCACTTGGTAAGTTAGTGCTGACATAGTTTAAGGAGTCAGGATGAAATAGGTGCATTTGGGAATATGCACTAGAATTTGTTTGGAGAGAAAATAACAATATACCAAACCCTTCCTTCACCTCTGACAAGACATCTTGTGAATGTGAGGAATGCCAGGTCTCCACCGTGGTTCGGATTCCACGTTAAACTGTAGGTCCTTCATTTCATCTCACAATCACCCTACCATTTCACATTAGTGTAAGTGCGTATAACCCGAACGGGTAGTAAGACGCGGTGCTAATAATAATAAAATAACAATATATTAGTAAAAAAAAAGTCTTAAGTGTCAGCTGACAATTATGTAGCCTATACATTCCTTATGACCTTTCTCTTGGTTCACATACATTTGATGTCCCTAGCTGATGAATCATTATGAGCTGGTCAGTAACTGGCAGTCTCCTCCGCCTTGCAGTGCAGTGTCCGCAAGTGGCATGGGTCAGGTTCCGGTATCATGCAGACAAGATAGCCGCGGGGCCTTTGAAAAGGCGCTTTGGCTACGAAGAGAAGATTCTCCAAGGGGGGACCCTCCCTCATGTCGTCCACGGCAAGAAACTACCCATGCCTGATTATCGCCCCAAGGTGAGAGACAGCAGAGTTTACCATTTTGTTCGAGAATTGACAGTGTCTTAGACTCATCTTTTTTTTACTCATATGTTTTAATATGTGGTGCATGAGCGTTGAGGATTATTAATAGGAATTGCACCAAAATTAATCGGGATAGAGGATGTAAAATCACTATTTAAAAAAACACCCCTTTGACAACATTCGGCTAAGAATCAAGCTTTAGTCATGACCAAAGTCAAAGTGGGGAGCAAATTCTGCCGAGTATATACAGTGATTTTGTCATGAAAACTAAAATACACGTATGTAGCCTATTTACTGCATGTGTGTGCACACATTTGTTTACAGGGATCACATATGTGTAGCTCTATTGTATACAGATGTGTGTAATGTCTGTATATGTGTATACTTTGTCTTAATACATAATTATATGTTATATAAGCAAACTAAATGACAAGTTTATCTATTCTGGTTTGCTAGTGAACGAGAAGTTGGGGTTTGAATTGTGGCCAGGTATATTGAAGGTAGATTTTATGAAATGATTTCCCACTCTTCTTTCAATCAACCGGGATCTTATTTTATCTAAATTATACTTTCCTCATGGCACATTGTGATTTAAAGTATATAGCCTCAAAGAGAAAATACGAGAAAGAGAGCAGGGATAAACATTGTATATAAAAAAAAAATTGTTTAAAGGATGCTTGGAATGAAAAACGAGCATTGTTCGGCCAGAATGACTACATTGACATATTGGGTGACGAGACCGTTCACCCGACACGCATCCTGTACAACGTTCCGTCGTGGCTCCGCGGGGTGAGCGGAACAGAGTACCATGTTTTGCTACGCAAGAAGAAGATGTTAAAGCATGGTGTATTTCGGGTGGCCCGCCCCACCAAGTGGCATGAGCTGGAGAAGAGGTTGTCATACCTGTATCGATATCTCAACAGGAAGACAAAAACTTTTATGGTCAATCAATAAAATGCCACCTTTAAATTCACAGTTATGTTGGTAGCACTGTTTGAAGTGTGTTTGAATACAGGGATGATGTCTTAACACACAACCATTTCATATTATGACCATGTAAAAGATTTTTGAAAAGAAATTTGAGTTTTCATTTACCAAAAAATTGGTCCATGTATCTTTTAATCCCAATCTTTCATAGCTTCTCTAAAGTATCCTGGAATACACTTTAGTAGATAGAAGTAGGTACCTAATGACCAATTTGGTCGTATCATGGTTGGTAAGATAGTTAAGTCACACGTTACATTTTGTAAAATAAATTATAATTGCTTTATTGATCAGCACGTGTGCTTTCTTAATAACTGTATGTTTCACACCTAGATCATATTTATGGCTTGGCAACTATTCTAATTTCACTATGATATAAACTTTTGATTCTGCATCTGTCTTTCTTTCCGTACTATCTACATATTTAAACTCATGAGATAGGGTGAAGGTAGGTATAATTTAGAGGAAATGTATCAGAATTTGTGAGAAACAATTGGAAATCTATTTAGGAAAAACTGCTCCAGTGCATCTGATCAGGCTGTATCCGACTAGTCAAGTACACTTGACTTGATGCATACTTGATGACTTTACACTTAACACACACTTGAGATCGAAGACTGCAACAGACTATTCGAACGGCAAAATATCCTTTTCACACCCTTGAGTCCGCAGTGCTGCTTCCTACCAATGATCTTAGAAATTATTTTAAACATCATCTATCAGCCCGAATTAGCATAGACCACTTACAGATTTTTGGTGACTTATTTTCACTGCATATGACAAATTAGACACATTATCCAACACAATATATAACTCTACAACACTACAAAGCAACCAGTATATTTAATGTATGTATTCAAAGATCACATTACTCTCTGAGCTCTCTCTCTAGTAGAGGAAAGATTAAACAATTGCCGATCAAACACCGCATCGACGCCATGTCAAGGGTAACATGCTGTTGCCCTTGGACTCATGGGTGCTTGAGCGGTGCATTAGCACACTTCTTGACTATTCGAACGGATCTGCACTTGATCACGTGATTGCTAATGCAACTATCGAGTGAACGTCAAGGGTTGATGGCTCGTGAAGTTGACTATTCGGATACAGCCCAGGATTCAAGCCCTGACTTCAATGTCATGAGGAAACCAAGTCCTAGCTAGGAAACAAAATTTGATTCAACGATTTTGATTAAGTTTGTTAACTTGCAGTATCATTACCAATTTTAATATTTGTTCTTTCATTAGAACTAATTTATTTTCCAATGCAGCTGGTTTCATCACTAGAACAGAGCAGAATAAATTGTATCCCTTATTTAGGATGGTATTACACTGTCAAATTTATAAAATTATAATGAAAGATTTGACTCTGTTTTTTATAACATATGTGTTACTATATTACATCATATATCTTTAAAAGTTTGTACAATATATGAAGTTATAAAAATAAATATGGTTTAATTTCATGTGCTGTGATTTTGAAGGATATTACTATACAAAACAAAAAACTAGCAGTGAAATGGCTGTGGCTTTAACTTTGGTTTGGTAGACATAACAGAAGAAAGATTAACCGCTGCCTGTTAAAAGAAATTAACGATCTAAAATCATATAAAAAATATTTATGAATAGAATATGAAACTTCTAGATATTTAGTTATCAAAGTTGCCTCATTAATTAGAAGTGAAAAAACACATTTTTCAGCTGAAAGTTTTTCCATTTTTAAAAACAGCACACTCAAACCTTCTCAAGACAACAACCTAAAAGATGGTTCGATGCTATTTATATCCATCCAGAGCTGGGGATTCACTCTTCTCTTTGGCTGGTTTGTGCTATCTGCACCATCTGGTAGAAATCTCATGTACTAGGCGAGCTAAGAAAGTGTGGTGGTTCTACATTGCCTTTCATACTGAAGGTCTACTGATATTGCTGCCGCAAAGGTATTTTCACATAACTTCTAGGGGTCTTTTACATGCCACAATTAACTTGGGACTGACAGATTTATTTTCCAAAGGAACTTGTGCTATAGATTTTTATTGCTGAAGAAAAATCCGTCGACCTCGGCTGGGTTTGAAATCTCGAGCATCTGGTCCTGAGACAAGCACTTTACCCCAAGACCACCAAAGTCTCAACATTCATATACCACATTGTACTATTTCATAAATAGTTTCAGACTTACCAGAAAACTAGACAACGTTCACAATTAAAAACTCAACAAAACACATATGTAATTCTGAATTTTTCCGGGTAAAACACCAGTTGGTTTTCTGCTTAAGAAGAGAACTGATGTACCCTGAAAATTTCATAATTTATGTGTTTTGTCGTGTTTTCAACTGTGAAATTTGTGGGCTACAGATTTCTGGTGTGTAGGCCTTGCCTTTCTATCTTATTTTCAATGTTGAATTTAAGTAGCTGTTTGGTGCCATTTTTTCTTTGTATAAGTAGTTTCAAAACCATGCAGATATATTTACCAGTATCTGAAGAATGATTATTTTAAGTTTAGCGAAAAAGGCAAACTTAACTTCTAAAAATTTTGTTACATAAAATGTTAAAATTAGCTAATATTTTAAATTTAGTTTGAATTACATTCTATAAATATAATAAACATAATAGTATTATATATTATTTATTAATGAGTCTAGAAAAAAAAAGTCAAAAATAACATGTAGCAAGGCAATGGCAACACTGCCATGACCATGGTGCGGGTAATAGAAGGTGGGAATATATAAATAGTGAGATTGAGTGAATGAGGAGAGGACCATAATATAGCACTTGATAATAAAATTATTAAGAATACTTTTTTTTTGCCATATAATTATTATTCATGCCTGATCCTGGCTAACCAAGACCATGATCAGGACAATGATGAAATCATTTACATGGAATAGCTAGCTAAGTTTTCCTCCAAATATTTCAAGGTAAGTTTAAGGGGTTGAACCAGAACCAATAACCGAAATTAGCATTTATTTTAAGGAACAGGTACCCAAATAATAAAATGGTTAAAAATCAAGACTGGAATCAATATCTTTTTAGATTCATAAATGTTCTTATTGGTTCTAAATTTTTATAATTTGATTCTATGGCCTTCTTTCTTTGACTTAATTTTATTTTGAAATAATTTCTTTTACCTTCATTATGGATATTTTTTTCAAATTATTTTGAATTTGTTTTTATAATTAACTTTTATTTTGTTGTAATTTTTTTTCTAAATTTATGTTTCTAACTACACATTTTATAATGATAGTATGACTATTATGTAAATAATTTAAAAGAACCGAAACTTAAATAGGAACCAAAAATTACCACATTAATAGAAGAAAGTCAAACAATTTTTTTTTTCGGTTATGGTTATTATTCTGGCAACTACATAAATTTCAAGGTTTTGGTTCAAGTTCTTTTAGATTTACATTTACTGGTTATAGTACCATTGTAAAATTCGTAAATAGAAAAACATTTAAGAAGTAATTTCCAACACATTGTGTTATTTATATAAAAAGTACTAAGGGATACATTTTAGAAGCTATTGAACAATTTATTTATCATTTGAACTGATTACTGAATGTTAAACATTTTTCTCTCTCTGCCTTTCCAATTGAAAAAATGTAAATGATTTGAACATTTAATGCCGATTTTATACAACCAAACAAGGTAATATTTTAATCAGGAATATTTTAAAAACCAAATTGTGTTCGTCCCTTTTATATGTTTCTATCCACCTTTCCTATACATTCTTCCAAATATAATACAAATTACCTCATAAAGCAAAAAGAGAATTTCCTTATAGAGATATATTATTTATTCTCATCCAATGTCCTTTGTTATACCTTTTACATGTTCCTATCTATGTGTCCTTTAATTCTTTACTATTTTCCATTTTCTCCCCCCCCCCCTTTTTTTTGTTTCCTCTTTTAGGAAGTTGGGTTGCACATTTCACACTCCTCCCTGATGAGCTCTGATAGAATGAAATCTAGGTCGGGGGATTGGATGGTGATGATTGATTTTATTTAAGAGGCAACCATTACCTCTTTGTCCATTGGCAGCAATGTAAAGTGTGAACTGTGTTCTTTTCATTGTAAAAGCCAAATTGTGTTCGTCCCTTTTATGTTTCTAACCACCTTTCCTATACCTTCTTCCAAATACAATACATTTTAGGAAAATTTGATTTTGAGCGATCGCTTAATGAATTTAACTAGATTATATAATTTGTCTGTAAATTATGTTTATGTCTAAAACATTATTTTATCTGTGATGCTTATTAAAATAAACAAAATGTAATGTAATTTTAATTTATGTAATTAAGGTGACCTGGTGGTCTAGGGTTAAGGTTTCAGACTTCTATGCTGGGGGGTCTGGGGTTCAATCCTCGGTCCTGGCACATATTTATCAGATTACTAAACCTTTCCTTTACCTCTGACAAGACGTGTATTAATCAACACTTGTGAATGTGGGGAATGCCAGGCCTCCACCGTGGTTCGGATTCAACGTTAAACTGTAGGTCCTCCATTTCATCTCACAATCACCTTATCATTACACATTAGCATAAGTGTGTATAACCCAAACGAGTAGTAAGACGCGGTACTAATAATAATAATTTATGTAATTCATATTTTTATTTATTTTTTAAATGCATAGTGAATTGAAACAAGGATATTCACTTTTCCCATTTTTTTAAGATTTAGCCTTATGGCCAGTTTCATAGTCAGATTTAGTACGTGGCGCTATACTAAATACAAGGCGTCACCTACCTGAACTTGAATGGAATGGGCCAGTTTCATATGTGAAACTGGCCCATTCCATTTTGGTCTAGGTATGTGCCATCCTGTATTTAGTATCGACTCTCATTTTAGGCATGCTAAGTCTGCCTATGAAACTGGACCTTAGAGTATGCTATTAGGGTAATGCAAGAGAGTAGGAAGACTTGATACTAAACAGTACAATGCAGCTATTAGGATATGCAGATGAGGCTGTTGTAAAAGATGTGGAAAATTTATTAAAGACTAGTAAGGAAATAAGTTTAGAAGCAAACACTGAGAACACAGATTAGGGATAATAATTTAGTGATTACTGTGAACAACATGGTTTAATATGATTAAGTTTAATTAATCAGGAACAATTTTAATGAGCAATAACCATATTATTAGAGTGTAAATTAGGAAAATAATAGTAGAGCCATGTATGCTATTATTGGGTCAGTAAGTAGTTAACATCTTGCCTGCTGCTGTCCAGGAATGTAAAACTCAGAATTTTGGGTCAAATGTAGATATCAAATTATGAATTTACTTTCACTATTTTTAATAAATACTGGCTACATAATTTTTTCTTTACATCCTGAGCTGTACAACCAGAATCACATTCTTGCGAGGATTTCAATATATTTGTATATTTAGCCAATCTTTTATCTTGGTCCTTAGAGCTTCCAGATTTTGATGTATTAGAAGCTATTCTGTTCATACTGCACAGTTACATTTTTAACCGCTTCACCTATCTAGATCAATCTTTCAACCTTATAATATATATATATTTTTTCCAAAATTTAGAGCACATTTTATAGTATAAATGTTTGTAAAATATATTTTGTAAACTAGATTTCAAAACCATTATAAGGGGGTCTATTTGTGTGGTGTTTAACCTACTGTACATGACTACAACACACACACCTCGGGGTCTGAGAACCAAAAAAGATTGAATACCACTGGTCTAGTTTAACTTAAGAGTTATATTGCAATTTTTGTTTGAGCTTAAATTTGTATGCAATTGATTAATTCTAAGCTCAGAAGTTTAAATATGAATCAAACTAACTTGTTATTTTAACTGTACTATCTTCAAATTGTAAGCCCTGAACAATATTTAGTTCAGAGTAGGTATTCACATTTTACAGTGAGACCTTTCAAAATTTCCAGTATTTTGTATTTCCTTGAGAAAAAAAAAAGAAGCTAAATACCTTTTCTTTAAGAATTATATTAGTTAGTCTCTCTAACTACTTGGGCTCCAAGCTTTTAATAAAAGAGTTATAAATGTGTCACATAATTTATGACCTTTTAACATAGTTAAAATAAAATACAATTTTGTTTCATAATTATTATTTTTTTAATTCCTTTCACACACAAAGGAGTTTTATAACATTAGTTTTCTAGTACACAATTGATTTAATATTTTGTGAAGTATAAAAAACGATCATTCATACTATTATTTTACAATTACAAACCTAGTTTATACAAAACTTACCTAAAAAAACAGGTATTTAATTTAAATTAGCAATATTATTACATTCCTTAGTAGCACAAAATGTACATTGATTGTTGTTTAGTATAACAAACAAGACAACATTCCAGTTTGGGCTGAAAATCCTAAACTTGGAAAAAGTTTCAAAACAACAAATATGAGGTAAATACAAAGTTACATTGTTGAAGAATAAAAAACAGAAGAATTAACCCAAAAATAAGTTTAAAGCTCTACAAGAAAGATTTAGGACCACTACTTACCAATTATTTGTCATTATATAAACCATTTCATAGATGTATGAGTTATATATTATATTGATGTTAGTCTGTAGATAAACTGGTTGCATTCTCACAATTAAATTAAGTATCTTATTAATCAAACAGTTTCACAAAATTCTACATTTAAATGTTCTATACGAATGTACAATTTCTAATAATGCTGTGTTTAGTAATTAGTTTGATACACTCCTTCAAATTTTAAATCAATTTATCACTGCAAGTGTTGGCAAGAAATATAATCACATATTCTTATACTTGTGTGTGTTCATAAATTACATAACAACGTAAAAAGGAGAAGGTGGAGTGGTGGGGAATCGATACACATCAGACATGAAACTTTTATATTAAAAAAAAAGTAAATATCCTTAAGTAAATTAACACAAATATGAAAGGATTATGTGTGTGTGCATTTGAACACACACTTAGACTGCAGTTACAGTAGAAGTGTTTTCACGCAAATTCAATCCACCGCGAATATGCCATATTGAGCTTGGGTCACAGTGGAAGCACATTCACGTGAAAATAATTTGGGATAATCCTTTGTTTTTAGTGAAGTATGGGTTAAAAATTTGTTATGAATTCCATCTTAGAATATTTGTTAAAAAATAATCAGCATTTAAAGTTCCTTATTTTAGAAAATACCACTAGAGAGTACTGGGTAAACCCTTTAATTTCTTAACAAAATTTAAGTGAATAGTAAGTATTATATGAATAGCTATCCAGTCAACCCAACAAAGTGGATGAATACTACCAAACATGGACATTGAATGTAAGAGAGACTAGGAAAATGGAAGCCATGGGAATTAAGTTTGGGAGGAGCATGTTAACATGAGGAGAAACAAGATTAAGAGTTAAGTTATCTGGGAAAGAGTGGGGGTAAAGGGAGTACATGAAATAGTAGAGGAAGCAAGAATGATATGGTATGAGAATGGAAAAAAAGAGAATGCCAAAGAAAATGTTGGAAATGAATTATGTAGGAAAAAAACCACAAGGGAGGCCAATAAAGAGATGGGAGGAGCAGATAATAGAAAGTGTTCAAGTGAGAGGAGAAGAATGGTGGAAGTATAGAGGAAGATGGAGGCATTTTATTAAAATGAATCGGCCACGGGCTGGAAACGGTTGCTGATGATGTGACTACCGAATGGCTTTTGAATTGTTATCAAGTGCAATAGAAGTCTTTCAAACTTTGTATTATGTGTACTCTCTAACACTTTCTCTATTCACAAATTGCTCAAATGTGTCGTTTATGCAGAAAAAAACAACTGGTTTGAACTTTTAATGATACAAGCATACTCATGCGACTAATTTGCTTATAGTGTAACTATTCTCGCATGCTTTGCACACAGATAAGCAACTCGGAAGTAACTTATAAAATGAGAACTGACGAATCCAATATTTTACATTACTTACACCATCAATTGTAGAACTACTTGTTTAACTAACAAAACATAACTGTTAAATTGTGATGACATAGCATTAAAAATATTTTCTTTAATGGACTGGATGATTAGAGATGGGTAGAATCCACTATTCTATGAATAAGAATAATTTTGCTTACAAATATCAAATCTTAAAACAATATTAAATACAAATACTAGCTCAATGTTAAGATTATTAAGAATAGGGCCCTAGGCTAAGTCATGGTTAAAATTAGATGGGAGAGCCAGCATGATTACCTCAGTGATGAGTATAAATTGTTTATATAAAACACTAAAAAATAAAAATAATTTAAGGACAAGCTTTCACCGTCGTAGACAGCTTCACCAAAGCAAGCGTGTAGACTGATGCTCTTGGCTGGACTACAATGTTGACTGTCAACAGTTGATTGTTTTTCAGCTATTATTTAACTGATAAGGGCGTGGACATCAACATGACACAAACCCGCCTCGGTCGATGCATGATCTAAGGCGCTAGCTACTCTTGCAGTGAGCTAGGCTGCCGATGATGGGGAGATCAAGATTCAAATTTTGGTTGGGTGTACCGAGGGTGGTTTTTTCCAAAATGGCTTTCCAATCTCCCTCCATGCAAATGCGGCTACACTTTCTATAAACTATAGCCTTACTTATCCCTAAGACCATTGGCGTAATTAGTACATAAGCATATAACCCAAATGATTTATATGACACAAAAATAAAAAATAAAGATAAACCTGTAGCCTCACATGCTGAAACCCATAATTTGGACTTTAATCACTGTTACACCACCAAGGTAGTCAAATCCCTGAACAACCCTTCACAACTAAGGATAAGGGAACCAGCCCATCAATATAATATCAACAAATCCAGACAAACCCCTAACCTCAATCTTAGGTCAATTACTCTCCTTCCTACCTGTACACTTATTTTTTAAATTTATTTATTTCAGTGTCACAATTCTATAAATTTATTATATCACACAACTTCTAGTTTTCTATCTATTTAATACAAGTGCTGCTCTCTATACAGCAAAATAATAACTAAAAAAATCAGCTAGAAGGCCAACCTTGCAGTCCAACCCAAAGCATCATTGTACTTGACCTGATTAAGCTGTCTGTGACACAAAGTTTGTCTTTACAAAGATGTGGGTATTATTAGTAACTATTTATCCAAACAATTTCAACCACAATATCACTAAGAAAATTGTGCTGGCTATCCCTCCTAATTTTAACCATAACTCAAAAGTTGACATTTTTTGTTATAGTATGCTCCACTGCGTTCTGCTAATACAACGGTTTTTAATTATATACATGATCACTATGTTCAACGCTGGTCTCACTTTTCCAGTGTTTTTCAGTATATCATGAATGGCTTTTGCCACCATTTTATGTCAGTAATTCAGTATGTTTACAGTAGTGATGGACACTATCAAATGATTTTAACTCAGTTATTGAATAATCATCAAATAGTTTTTAATCGTTTTAATTCAACTGCTTTTGTATAATTTTTAAGGCCTTTCTTTATTGCACACTTTATATATGATGAAGTAAACATGTTATTAGGATTTTAAATGCATATGAAAGATAAAAAAAAAGATATGGAATCTAGCCCGGTGCATGAGCAGCGCTCTAATCTACATTCACTTAAGTGTTGAATTAATGTGGTTGGGTGCTAGATTTTTCCTTAAGTGTGTTGGATTAAACCATTAACAAGCTGCAAAAGTTTCAAATACACCTGGACTTTGGTAGAGCATCCAAAATGGCAGCGAAAGCTTCATACGCTAACTATTGAACTGGGTCAATCTTCACTCACAAAAAGCACGTATATATAAGGATAAATCTTAACTTGCATGGAATTGGTCAGCGCGCATGACAATATACACTATAATACAACTTCAGTCAATGTGTAAGTGTGTAAAGCTTGACCCAGTGCAATTATCTATATTTGGTTTGATGAAGATTTAAATTAAAATGAGCCATGTTTGGGCACTAAATGACACTGCTAACATTATACAGTTACACTACCTGACATCAATATTTATTAAATCTATCAATTACAATAAACAATAAAAGTTTACAGTATCTAAATAAAGTAAAATATAACAAGCAAGTCATATATATATGTCGGCATTTAAATTAATTAGAATTTTTTAGATGAAAATGTATTGTTTATTATAATTTGGGTTATTGTTTGTTCAACCTTTACCTATTGTTAGAGTTGAGATTTTTCCTTTGATAAATATAAAAATAAAGACAAATTAATTTGATGAAAATTGACACACAAAGACATTGAACAGGGAACATTATACATTGTGAGCCAATTCTTAAACAGGTTTGTCTGGTGTCTAAGATCATGTCTTGAGACAGTGTATCCACTCAAACAAGAGTTAATTTTGAGAGTAGTTTATCGCATTCCATCTTGACTCACACACAGCATTATTAGAGATAAAAACCATTTATACACCAACATTTCTCAAAACCACGCGCCAGCCACACATCAAACTAGTTTGTCAATACTAGGGATGAATAGAAATACACGAATGATACTGATGGCAGTTCTTTGTTATTAATTTAACTTAGCCCCTGCTCATGAACAAAACCAAGGCCGCCGGCGCAGGAAACTATCACTAACCTCAACACGATGGTTTCTGCTGATTGGTGCTAATATATTTTTAAGTTTATTCTATTTGTATATAAGTACACTAACTAATTATGATAACATTCTCAAGCTAGCTATATGCTTGTTTTTAAACATGTATTTTTACATAAGCCATTCTTTTGTGCCTAACCTCAGACTGGGGCTAAGAGAGTTATGCTACACCTCCAAAACACTTCCATTCAAACCATGTTGAGGTGGGAAATTATACTATGACATGTTTCCGCAGTAGAAGTGAGACAGGTGGGCACATTTTAATGCAGCCTCGAGAACTAATATCCTTTACTCGCAAAGTGTATTAAAATAAACATAGTGCTAGACCAGTTTAAACAGTTTTTCAAGATTATTTTTGATCAAAGTTTGAAATTGAAAATAGTATATCAACAGTGAACTGAAACAAAAGGTAGGCGGGACAAAGGGAAACACTACAGTTTTCTTTACACCATAATTCTTGACAAATATGTTAAGTGAGAAAGATCAAAAGTTTTAGTTCACACAATAATTCTTGACAGATATGTTAAGAATTGAAAAAGATCAAAAGTTTTAGTTCATACAATAATTCTTGACAAATAATTGTTATGAATTGAGAAATATCAAAAGTACTAGTAAGTCAAAGAACATAGTTTCTGACAATTTAACAATGTGCAGCCCAGTTTCATATATCTCCCAGTATCCAATCTACAGAAATAATTATTAGTACTTCCCAGAGATTGTGCTGCTCTGTAGACAAATTATTGTAACTTGAAAACAAAGTAAGAACTGATCTATTCTGTAATACAGGTAGGTACGTTCTACAATTTCTTTAGATAAATATTACTAAATAAGTAGCAAAGTTTGACAAAACTCAATGAGGAGTTTAATTCTTGACCACCTACTGGGTTAAGAGGCCTGCCAGTGGTGAAAAGTGTAGTAAAAAGAAATTTTAAGAAAACTCCCTAGGAGGGTTAATAGAATTATTTATTTCCTTAGTTAAAAAAAAAAGTCAGTTTTTAAATTAAATAAGAATCGTCATGTGAATTGTATTTTATATTTGTATTTCAGAGGTTGAAATGCTCTAGTCCAGTATCTTGTGATCAGAAACATTTGGAATCTGCCGCAATAAGTTTGAGAGGTGGCCACCAGGACGGTGCTATTAGAAGTACCAAAGGCGTCAAAGTTGTTTACATCTGCAATTAAATGTTTAGGTTATACATTCTTGTTTGGGCTTGTATTCTGGCTATTTTTTTTAGCCCTTAGCTATGTCTCCAAAGAGACCAAAATTTATGAAAGGTGGTTTATTATTTCCTAATATGGCAAGCCAGGGGATAGGTACTAGGGATATATAAAGGTTTCTTAGGAGTCGAATTCTGTGATTTGGTAATTTTCAGGTCCCAAAGGCGCCGGACTAAAGAGTTTCAACCTGTAGCGAAAAAATCACAAGATCCTAATGCATGTATTTTCCACATTAACCCTCGGACCATAACCTATACTAGGGTCCAGGAGACTCCATGGAATTTTAAATGGTTTCTAGTTTTTTTTTTCACCAAACGTACGGTAATTTCTTGTCTGGTAATCTTTGTTGACATCACTGCTAATGTGTCTCAGCTATTTTCAAGGTCATGAAACACCAGTTTGTCAAGTGATATTGTTCGTAAGTGGTGAGTGGGTACACTGGACCCCAGTATAACCGAGTATAAAATAAAGACTAGCAGGTTTAAAATTTATGTTTTATGTTCATTTTGAACATTCACGTATTATATTTTTTATAAATGTACTGCAATGTTACAAAACCAATTTTTAATTTTACTATTTACTAAAAATTAATGTCATGTATGTTTAATCTAGATATTTTTAAGTTTATTAACTTAATGTGAAAAATATAAATTAAAAACATTTACCTCAAAATAATGAAAAGTTTACAGTAGGCCTAAGACATAAAAAAAGGGGGTTTAGCAAACCCCAATGTACAGCTAATGTGTCAAAGAAATATGTTTAAAGTAGGAGGGTTGAAGGACTGGCCGACCTGCTACAAAGGGGCTCAATAGCCCCCAAACATTCGTGTTAGAAGGAAGAAGGGACCAAACTTTTACAAACAACAATATGTTTTATTAAGTACCTGCAAAAGTATCAGATTAAGAAATTGAACATTTTAAGGCAAAATAAAATATTTAGTTTAGAGTCAGTTTAAGCATGATGTTATCGTGCACACTTATGTGTGTAACTAGTGGTTTTTGGTGCTTTTCTAAACAACAACCTAGTATGCACAGTAAAATAACAGTTTAGTATGCAGTAGTGCAGTACCATAACAACAGATAAATAAACAATAATTCATTTCAACAACAATAAAATTGTTTAAAAATGTTTGGCAGGGCAAAGCCCTTGCACTAAAATTGTTAGGATGCTCCAAAACACACAGGTTTGTTGCCTATGGGTGAAGGATAGGTAGTTTGACTTATTTTCTTATTTTATGGGACGATAGAAGTAGTAGGCGAACATCGAATTGTCATTAAATATTATTCAATTGTATTTTGAAAATGTATTGACATGAAGGTCACTGATTGGCCAACTCTTAGCAATTAAAAATTTAAAATATACCTATATTTGTCCATTTTCGGTCTAGTGATGATTATCAGCCGGTCTTTTTACATGAGAGAGAGGCATAATGGAGGAAATTAAAACATAGCAGCTGTAGCTTGGAGAAAGGGTTAAAACAATATTGAGGGGAAACATCACAACTGGCCAGGGAATGAAATCCTGACCTTTCAAATTAAATTGTTCCTTCAAACTGTAGTTACTATGGCGACCAGCACTTCAGAACACCATTTTATGATGAGAAACGCAAGTTTTTCTTAATATTAAAGCAATTATGATTAAAATTGTCGTAAGATGATTAAAATATACCAACATTCCTTAAAGGAAAAAGTCAGTGAATGTAAAACTTTGTTGAAAAAAAAAAGTCTTGACAATTACAGTATCACAACATTTACTTTGATTTAAAAAGAATTTGAAAATGTAGATTTTGAATTTTACCAATTTCTTTTTACTATAATATTGTCATAGAAGTGACAAATGTGGGGACTCGATGCACCCTGAAAATGTATATTAATTTGTGAATCTGCAGATGTTCTGTCACATGATTACACCTTGTCTTTCATTTTTATTGACTTGGTCGGTTAGTGCCCTTTTGTCCTTTGTTTACATTTTAATGTTTTAAGAAACAAGAAAGTAAATATGAAAAGTAGTTTTCAATTACTCATTATTCACAAATGTCCCATCACTTTTAGCTCATCTCAGAAATAGCGCTGCCCATGATCTAGTATAGAAACATAAAATGACAATATTTTTATAGGGAAAAGTGACCAATTGTTTAAAACTGGTTTTGGTAAAAAAAGACACAAATAGAAAAGCAAAATTCAACTTTATGACAAAAACTCATAAAAAATTTAAGAAAAATAAAATATGTCCATCTTTGTAATATAAATAATAATAATAATAATAATAATAATTAGAGCAGGGCTGATCATCAAATATGTAAAAAGTAAGTCCCTGGATCTGGTTGAAACCATTTACTTTTTAACAAATAAAATTGAAGCACCACATTACTAATTCATAATTATGTTTTATTCTAAGATTACTGATGATCGGCCCAGCCATAATAATAATAATAATAGCAATAATAATAATAATAATATATTGGAAAGATCACAGAGATAATCTATATACGAGACTATTTACAGAAGGAAAACAGTTTGAATTCTCTATCAAATGAACAAAAAACAACACTGTAAAATCTAACTCGACAATTACAGCAGACATCTGCAAGCATGGTGACCACACAAACAACAAATATAATAAATTACAAACACACAGGTTTACTTCAAGATACTAGACTCATGTTCACTGTTTAGGCAGTAACTCAGGTCTGATAAACTGGGGTAGTTGTATGACACATTTTTTTTATCATCCTTGCTTGACATTAATGTTGGTGTATTTTTATAAACTACCATTTTTATCCCTACTTCTCAAATTAAATTGTTATATAGTGCTTGTGTTAGACATATCATTAAAAATGTTTGCCTTTAATATAAGTTATAATAAATATGTTTGTTTGGTGCTCGTTTCTTTTTAGTTGAATTGGTTGTGTTGGATTGAGAGTAATTGACAGTGTTAAATGTCAAGATGAACCATAACAAAGATTGATTGTATTTTAAGGATGTATAAAGCATTGAAAAGTTTAACTATCTTTTAAAAAAAAGTAGAATCCCTAATCTTCAATTTTTATAATTCTGTGCTAAAGTGTAAATTGCCATTAATGTTCACATGATTAATATAAGTTTCAATTAAAACATAATTTATCAGATTAGGATGAAACTGTTAAACAATTTTGCAATAAAACATTTTGTAAATTATATTTTATGCTGAAGAGACTAAATAAATATAAATATAAAAATTTTACTCGACACAAAACCAAATAAAAGTATTCAAACTTCGATTGTGCTTTGGTAATATATTATATTAGGGGTGTGCAAAATATCTTTTACTTTTTTTATTCAAAACAAAACCGAATAAAATAATTTAGGGAGGGTACAATCAGCTCTGAGTTTTACCACCGTCTCTATTTTTTCAACTTATTTATTTCACCAAGCCAAAACTTCCCCTATTCCCCATCGCCACCAAACAATAGAACTAAGGTAAAACTAGGGCTTGTCTATCACGGCCAGAGTGAAAAGAGTCCCAAGTACTTTCATAGTAAAGTACAGACCAAATGATAGGAACTAACAATCAGTGAAAAGGCAGCTAATCATCAATCATCCTCTTAACCCATTGTGACATACTCAGCCAACTGATCCATAGCGATACACTCCTAAATAATATGAAATATCCATAGAGCAAAATAAAAGCAACAATGCCGAAATATTTATTTGTGTTAAAATGTGTGTGTGACTACTTCTACTATAGAAGACAGAAGAAAGGAAGATGATGTCACCTTTGTGCATTGGATTCTTCCCACATTTTTCCTCTTTCCCTAGGTGGGCTTTCTTCATCAAATTTATTCTAAGTAGTTTATTTTTCCTTTTGCTTTAGTTTTATCAGTTTACTTTATTATAAAATTATCTAGCCATTGGGCCACCTCATTTTTAAACATAGTGCAAAGTCAAAATTTGGATATTTTTTATTATTTCATGTTGCATAAATTATTATTATATGCATATTTGTAAAATTTTAGACAGGGACTAAGTACACTTTACAAAATGTTAAATAATTTAGGCGCTTGTATTAAAATATAGTAATCAATATATACAATTTAATTAGTAAATAATATTATAATGTGAACATTAATTTTAATATTCTAGAGGTGGGTTAAACCTCATATTTCATGAATCCAAATCTTCATTTTACCTTTGAATCTCAAATTCAAATCTAACTCTTGGAAAAAAGGTATGTACATAAGAGGGAATAGGAGTATAACAGATTAATAAAAAAATAGAATTACCCCTTTAAGGACAACCTATTTTCACTTATTATTATTATTAGCTAGGGGTGTGCGAATAGGATTACATATCGAATATCGAAATTTCGAATGAATACCGAATAGTACAAATCAAATAGTAGATTTTCCTTACATTTTTGATAAAAATAATTTAAATTAGTAAATTTCTATTGAAAATGTGGTTTTATATTCAAGTATGCAAAATATTACTTCAAAACATTATTTAAGCTGGTATAAATAAAAAAAAGACTGAATTTAAAACAAAATTTCAGGAAATATTGCTCCAGTTTTTTAGACAACGGGTTTCACCTAAATCAAACTTTTTAAATTTTATGATAGCTTTTTGAAATAAATTTAAATATTTCATGGAGAATGTTTAACTGGTCGGTGTAGAGATTATATTTATTTCCATTAAAACAATATTATTATTAGAAGGGGTAAAATAATGAGGTGATTAATAAACAAGGTCATATTTTGATTCTTTCATCTTTTCTATTATTTCAAAGTGTAGTTCTCATTTTATAATATGCAAGGCCTACTTTTGTTTGTGTGATGATTAGTATTCAACCTAAAGTTTGGTTGGATCCTAAACAATTCCACAGTCAGCTGAAAATCTTGTTAGCACTGAAAATACTAACTAGGTAAATTAGGAGTGCGGTAGTTTCCTGTTGCTTTCTTCATTGAGCCAGAAGGTTCTATTGCACATCAGTCTACCAAACCACCAACTGAACCTACAAGTGACATCTTCACTCCATTAATCACAGGGACTGTATACTGAATGTTATTACTAGTCTCACTCATACCTCTCCCACTTTCATATTATAGAACAATAAATTTAATAAAATAATACAACAGTGATGAATGATAAAATTAGTTCTTGACCCCTTTAAATGTTCTCTAAGCTTGAGTCTCTAGGCTTGACAGCCCTTGAATGTTATCTAGGTTTGAAACCCCTTAAATATTATCTAGGCTTGACACCCATTAAATGTTTTTTAGGTTTTAAACCTTTTAAATGATATCAATGTTTGACACCCCTTTGGAATCTCTATTCTGTCTGGGTCGCCTCTCTGTCAATTAACAAGACTAAAGCTTATCGCCCACAAGACGCGCCGCCAAGAAGAAATACCCGTTGTCTGCTTCTTAGGAGATAAAATGGTGTAACACCCACTACAGCGGAACGTGCTGCGCGAAACCATATTGTGGAATTTCCATGCCGGAACCCTCAAAGTTTCTATAGAATAATTAGTTCCTTTCAGCGCAGTGTTGTGCACCTGAGTGGGTGGGGGTTGTGGAAGGAACCGTGGAGGAATACACTCTCTTGTCATTCTGACACCATTCGGGTGGGTGCGTTGGCTTAGTGCCTGCATGTCTAGTCCTTCAACATATTTTTTTTTATTTAGCACCATGTCTTAACACCTGTTCAGGTTACATGCTTATGTCGTAGTTACGCTAATAGGCTAGGTATTAGGAAGGTTGTAATTAAAGGAAGTGAACTCGCATTTGTGTGGAAGGAGAATGGAAATCTATTTAGGGAAAACCACCTCCAAGTTCACCCGAGCGAGATTCAAACCTCAATCTCCCCGTATTTGGCAATTTAGTCCAACGCGAGATTAGCGCGTTAGAACACGCGACCACCAAAGTGGATTAATCTTACTGTTGATTTTGATAAGTAAAATTCACATCAGATTGAGGTAGAGTTTTATATAGTTACCAGTGAAGTCTAAAATCATGTTTTCATTATTATTATTATTAGCACCGCGTCTTACTACCCGTTCGGGTTATACGCACTTACGCTAATGTGTAATGGTAGGGTGATTGTGA
>CABFVZ010006147.1:0-21353 GCA_902151445.1 Timema monikensis
AGATAAATCTGTGCCGGGACCGAGGATTGAACCCCGGCCGCCAGCACAGAAGTCCGACACCTTACCCCTAGACCGCCAGGTCACCTTTCCACTTTATTCATGACCAGTTCCATTATAAAGAAGTGGTAAGAAAGTACTCGCCCGCTTCACTCAATCTAAAAAAAAATTTGAACCACTCTATCCGTCCATTCTCCGTCTTAACACAATTCATGTTATTCTCATACATAAGTTCTTAACTCTCAATTCAACTCTTATTTCTACTCCAGCCTCCTCCATTGCTTGCCAGACCTTATTTATATCCACACTATCATATGCCTTCTCCACATCCATAAACACTATTATCAAGTCCTTCCTAAATTCACATCTTATTTACATTAGCTGTCGTATAGTGAAGCTAAAATAAAATGTAGACCTCTGTTACCTAAATCCTTGCTTTTCCTCTCTCCACCTTCCTTTAACTTTATATCTTATTCTATTTTCCAATATCTACTCATATATTTTTGTACAGTGGCACATCAGCATCATTCCCTATAATTATTACACCTTTTCCTATCTTCTTTCTTGAAAATCAATAGTGTGATCACCTTCTTCCAGTCTTCCAGTACCCTATTCACCTTCAAATATCACTCCAGCTTCCTGTATAACCATTGCATTCCTAATTTTCCTGCGGCTCTTACAATTTCTACAGTTAGTTAATCCGGTTTATTCCCACTTGTGTGCGTCAACTGTGGAGCATAAATACATATTTACTTGAGTTTGATCTTTTTAGTCACATTTCGGCGCCTACCAAAATATTTTACTACATTACAATTAAGTACAATGTTAAAAGTAAACACTTCTCATCCTAGATCGACACATGTAAATCATGATTAGTTAGCTGACGGTGATAGATTAGTAGAATGGGTGACCGAGTCGTCCGAGTGACTAGACTCCTCCAAACTACAAAATACTTTTAGCGGGTCAGTGACAAAGGGCTTGACTTTGTTCCAAATATGCCATCGTATTCTATTATGAAGACTACTTTTTACCGCGAGAGAATCAAAGAAACGGGTGGTAGTAGTAGAAGAATATTTGGTGATCACTCCACTTTCAACATTCCTGAAGTTATTGTTTTAATGCCTGACGGTACTAACTCTTTACTTGCGTACGATGAAATTGATGAATGAATCCTGATTTTTGCTGCGTTTGAATGCATAAAATTAGGTTAATTTTTAGCCTTTTTTTTTTTGAGGGATGGAATCTTCAAAGCGTGTTCCTCTAAGTTTTATCAAATCTATACATTCTTGTAGATCTAGGAAGTACTGGTCGATCAAGAAATGAAGTTTCAGCTATAATCGCACTACCCCAGAACAAAGTAACTGAAACGTACGCCCAGATGCTTTCGTTTGCATAGGAAAACATTCCATAGTTCAGCCCCAATTTAAGGTTAGTGTGAAGCTGCAGTCGTCATTTGTATCAAAAATACATATCCTGTCTGTCAAATATTTCTGTGCTGCTTCCATTTTAATCAATGTCTTTAGTCCCTGTAGTTTGGGGCTTAGAATAGTTCCGCAGTAACCCCTGTTTGTCGTATGAGGCGACTAAAAGGCAAGGCTTCTGCGCAGGGCGTACTTCCCACCTTTCTATTTCTTCTCCTTCTCTCTCTTTGCTTCTTTCTTCTATCCCTTCCTTCTTTCTTCGCTTTCTCTACCGTTTAGTCTTGTACAGAAGCTTTTAGGCCACCCCTTCGACGACCTTGGTGATAAACACAGCTTTCCTCGGACCACTATTGGATACCATTGCACTTGATCTTCGTCATGGAAGTGTTCCTATCGAAATATCTTAGTAGAAGGGACATGTGTATGTCAATAACCGGTTATCCTACTTTGAGAAAATATCGATTGCGTTCATGACGGTTCCAGACGTAAAATTGGCACTTTACTGAATCCACTTGCTGCGACGACCTCTCTCCTAACGATGCTCCGTGCAAAGGTTGTCATATCTAGCATCATATAGGGCCCCCCATTTTGAGATTATCATGCCCGCATGTGATAGTACCGACTAGAATCACCCTGAGTCTACAATCCGAGTACTTTACAGGTTATCACCAAACGGTATGGCCGAAACTATTATAAAAGTTGACAACTTACTGTTCACTAGCACCGTACTTCCAAACCCTGCTGGCATCTCACTGCCCGCCTCTTCACAGGGCCGTAAAAAAGAAAGGAGGCGGAAACAAGCAAGGCCATCCAACCCTATTTTGAGGAAAGCCCTAGCCCCATTTACTGATGTCTCGAGTAGACGACTGTGAAAATCTCAAACATGTCAGCTCATTTATCCTCAAAAAAGTGATAAATGGAGCAGCAATATCTGGTGTCTCAGTAGAACATTGCGTGATGGCATTATCATGATTCAGACCATGAATAACATATAATATTCTGACATAATGGTGATTACTGAAATGCCGTTGAGTAATACGGCTCATATACAGCTAAAGGTGGAACGACAAAGGTTCCTGAATGTTTGCAATGGAGAGATATTTTGCTATGACCTATAATGGGTGAGTATTGAAGAAATCTGTGAGGAGCCTTCCCCTCAGCTTGTAAAAAAAATAGACAAAAGAAAAAGTCAGATACGTATATCCTCACTTTTGTGAGGTTTACCCTTCCAGAGAAGTTTAGATCAGGTTTCTACTTGCTCAGGGTCAAGCCGTATGTCCCCAATCCGCGGCACTGTTTTCAGTGCCAGGAATTTGGGCATTTGAAGCTGCACTGCCGTGGTAAGCCCTCCTGTGCATATTGTGGATTAGAGTACCAAATTACACCATGTGAGTCTCCTAAGCTCTGAGTCAACTGCAAGAGTTCACATTCTTCCTGGTCTCAGTCGTGCTCAAAATGGAAGGTAGAGAAAAAGATCCTGGAGATTCAATCTGAAAAGAGGATCGCTTATAACCAGGCACGCAAAGAATACTAATACAGTCAGACTTCAGTATTTCAGACCTCTTACAGCCAAATTGTTAGCCAGAACATCGACCGTCCCAACTGCCCTTGCGCAGTTAATATTTCTAAGACATCTTCTTGACCCGTGCCACTAGTGTCTGCTCGAGACATTAAGTCACACTGCGCCAGCTCCAGTGATGCCTAAACCTAAATTTATACGGAAGGAAACCCTTTCCCAAAGGTCCTTTCCACCACCGGTACCCCGAGGAGTCCACCTATGGGTCCTCCTTGGAAAGCATCCCCCGTCCTCCTCGGGGAACTCCCACATGTTCATCTCGGTGAATTAAAATACTTTCTACAGTCGTGGAGCTGCTCTGAGACTCCAGAGCCTGAGTCGGGGAGCGGAATAGGTGATTCCCATAGGTGCTCTGGAAAAAGCCCGGAGGAGGACCGCCAAAATTGAAACAAATAAAAAGCTATGAAGGCCGTCTCCAAGCCTTCGCCAAAGGACACGGCACCTTAGTGTCTTCCAGTGGAAGCCTTTCCTGAAACGGGAGGTCCAGGAGAGACTTGTTTAGGCACGTAGATCTAGAAAGGTCCTATGTTTGTAAGGTTGTTTTTTATGGATTGCGTGGATGAATAAATTTAATATCAATGAATAATGTCGCCACTGCAATGACATTTTAGTGGTTTCTTTCTAGGCTCACAGAGAGGAAATTAAATTACTGATTTCTTCCCTGCATCCTTCCATCTTACGCTTACAACAAACCCACTTCCACTCACGGATCATACATGCTATTTTATTCTTAAAACTGTAAAAAAATTTTACACACATTCATCAACAACAACATTCACTTGCTATTGTGTTTCTCCTGACAAATGCACGCTTCATATCCATATTATAATGTTGGCATTAACACATTTTCATATACCGCCATCTTTGCTTCTTTCGATACTTTATTCTTTGCATTAGTCCACGTACATAAAACTACTCTCCGAGATGCATTCACCCGTTTGTTGATTTCACCATCCATCCTTCCATTTTTACAGAGCATTCATTCCAGATACACAAAATCACTCACTTTTTCTAACAGTGTTTCCATTAAAATCCAGTTGAAAATTATTTCCTGATCCATCCTTATAAAAAAAACCATCACCTTAAGTTTTGGAAACATGTATACGAAAATTAATTCTGCCTCTCACCACATTCAAACGATTTAATGCATTCTGCAAGTAACTTTCATTCTCAACCATTAATACATCATGTGCATAATTATAACAGCACTTTCACATTCACCTTGTTAGTTTGTACACCAACCGCGTCCTCAGAAGCATCCCTCATACACTTAAGAAAACATTAAACAACCATTGGAGCATAAAATAATCTTGTTTAACACCCTGTTCAATGACAAACCATTTGCTCAAAGCTCCATCCACCTTAACACTGCTATAATTGCATGTACTAACTATGCATCCATACCATACTCTCTCAAAACATTCCATAGCATATTTCTATTCAGATGATCACACGCTTTCTCCAGATACAAATGCACAATAGACTTTCTTCCATACTCCCATACATTTCTCAATGAGTCGTTGCAATGCAACCTGTACCTGGCATGAAACAACATTTCACACCCCAAATATTGTCTGCAGTTTATTAATGCATCCGCTCAATCAAGACTCTCAAAAACTTTGCCTGGAATACTCAACAAACTAAGTGACCTATAATTCTTACACTTACTCTTATTGCCCCTGATTTGTAAATTCATAGAAAGCTTGGGGGGAAAAAATAATAAATTATAATCTTGATGTTATAATAAACATATTATTTTTCATATGTTTCCAATTCATTATGTGATTTTCTGCCTTAACCTTTAATCACGGCACCAAATTAGTATCACCTAAATTCGATGTGGGAGCAGGTGCTGAAATGGGACCGATTTTTGTAGGTGCCAAAGTGGGACGCGCTGAACTGGCATAACACTAGTTATCCGCACCTGGTGCCTTTTCCCATTTCATTCTCTTTAATGCATCTACCACCTCTTTCCACGTGGGACCCACTCCCTCCTTGTCCGCTAATTCCTCATGTTCCTCTGCTTCACTCTTGTCCCTTCTCTTTTCTGAGTAATACATATTCTCAAATATTTCCTGCGTGGTTCCTTTTCTTATTCTCCTGTATTCAACGTTCTTCCTCCATTCATAGTTCTAAATTGTATATTTGATTTCCTCGTGTAACTTACCTTACTTTATAGAACCTTCTTGAATTCTTCCACATACCTTCCCAGCATTTCTGTACATTTTTTCATTCAATCGTAACTGGCATCCTGTACGACCTGCTCTGCTCTTCTTATCCCAATACCTTTCCTCTTTTTCCTTATTACTGTTCTTAAAACTCTTTATGAATGTATTGTTTTTGCACAGTAGTGTCTCCATCCATTTCCTCTTATCATTTGTCCTCCCAAGTACCTCATTTGCATCTCCCACCAAACTTTTCTTGAGCTTTTCCTATTCCACCTCTACACTCTGCATTTCTTAGGTGTTTTTTTTACCTCTAACCACAGATGGATCAAACTTATTTAACTATTCTTTTGTCCAGTCATAGAAACTTTGTCCTTTTCTGACAATTAAAATTATTCTAAAAATTGTCACATATTCATCCACCAAACAGAACAATTTCATAACTCTGACAAGTGATGTAAATTTACTTAACTTGTCTATGTGAAAAAACATATTTACAAACTGGATAGATATATATATTTAAACTTTTTGACTGGTACTAAGAACTTAAATTACCATGAACAAACTATAAAATTAAGATACTAAATAGTCAATTTTTGGTGAGTTACAGATAAATCCTCAGAAGGAGATTCCATGTATTGATGATGATGGCTTCATTTTGAGTGAAAGGTGAGACCTGTAACATCTATCTTTGAAAGTTTAGCCAATTTTTTAAAATAACTAATTAATTTGATACAAAATTTAATGCTCCAATAAACAATCACTATTAGCTTAGCTAAGCAATATCTCGCCACTTGTTTAGTGTATTTTTTACTGGCCCTCAAAATATTTAATATTAACTATCATGATTAAATAAAGTTTAATTAATTTTAATTATTACTATACTAATGCTATAAAACTAATAATATTTAATTTAACTTCATCAGGAATAATAATATATGTAGCTAGTTACTTTAATTTTGATTTATTACTTGAATTAGGATATTTAAATGAGTACCAAAACATTATTATATTAATTAATAAGTTAATTGCATAGTTATACTTAAGCCCAGAGACCTTATCATTAGACATAACCAGTTTAAATGTATTTTCATCTGTCAGTAGTGAATAAACAAAAGCAGTTTGTGTTTCAATGTTAGGATAAGTTTATACTAAAAATAGTTTAATTGCACAAACATTGTAACTTAATAGAGCCCTTACAAAGTCAGAGTAAAAAACAGTTGCAATGTTTAATCAAATATGTATTCTAGTGCTATTTATCTTCTCATCAAAAATTATTTTCTTTTTATTATCATCAATAATTCTTTTTGAACAAGCATATAAAAAGTAAAAGCCACTGCAGTGACTAAGAGGGCCAAGGAATTAGTCTTGGGCTGCATTTGATTTGTTGAAGAGAAGGTTGAGGTTTGAATTTGGGATGATTTAGTAAGGGATATATTTTTTGTCATTTCCTCTACACACAAATGCGAGTGCATTTTATTTAAACAACCCTATCAATTAATAAACCTTGTGCTAAACATAAAACAATATGAAGTCCTTCTCACAAAGACCCATGGATCGTAAGTCATGATCCTTTTATCAATGTACTCCAATATAGCACACTACAATCCGAGAGATTTAACTATACTAACAATGCCTTGTGATGATTACAGGGTATGTAACTCATCATTATATAACCTACTCCATTCTCCAGTAATATCATCCCTTTTTGGAAGAAATATCTCCCTTGTCACCTTGGTTTTGAACAGCCTAAATTTATTTTTGTCATGGAAGTAATATATAGATCAACCGGTAAAACTATTGTTTTTTATACTCTTGAGTTTTACAACCCTTGACAGCAGGCGAGATGTTAACAACTTATTGACCGAGTAATAGCATGCATTTCCTGACTGTATTCTTTCTCTAATCTCCACTCTATTATTATTGCTAGTTAAAATTGTTTCTAAGAATTTGGACTCATTGATCATCTCAAAAGATGTGTTATTCACAGTATTATTAAGTAATAAAATTTAATTTTTCATAAAATTGTCTTATGTCAATTCATTTCATTGGAGTTTAAAATAGGATGATTTGAACTTAATGAGTAAATATAATCATTACACAAGCCATGTTTCAGAAGATAGGGGATAGTCATGTGTTATAATCACCGCACTTAGCTCTTCAGTTCCCTTTTACTCCTTCCAAGCAAAGACTCACTATTTAAAGTTTGTCACAAATATTAGTTATTTTGGTGACATTTCTTGTTTTTTACAGACACACAAAATTCTCTGTATTTTCCTGGTGTTCCCAAATTTACAGGTTTGTGGCAGCCCCGTTGTTGCTTTACATATACCGGTACTACTAATCATTGAGGCTATCCATAACTTAAACTACTTAAACTAGGAATGCATGAACTTCACATTTACTTAGATTGTCTGGAAAACAATTAAAGAAAAAAACTTCAATGAAAATGACCGGAATGTTATAAAACCAATGAGGTGTCACTAATAAAATATTACTAGTAATATACAATGAAGAACTAACCATCAGTTATATTATTATTATTAGCACCACGTCTTACTACCCGTTCGGGTTGTACGTACTTACGCTAATGTGTAATGGTAGGGTGATTGTGAGATTAAATGGAGGACCTACAGTTTAAACGTGGAATCCGAACCACGGTGGAGGCCTGGCATTCCTCACTTTCACAAGTTGTGATTAATACACGTCTTGTCGGAGGTGAAGGAAGGGTTTTGTAATCAGATAAATCTGTGCCGGGACCGAGGATTGAACCCCGGACCCCAGCATAGAAGTCCGACTCCTTACCCCTAGACCGCCAGGTCACCCTCACCAGTTATAAATTTCCTTAAAATCTAAATGTAATTTCAAATCTTTCCCCACGTAGACCTCACTCTTAAGTTAATGAGACACTTGGGTTTGTCTTTTCTCACAAAAAACCTCTATTCTTGGAAGTATATAGGCCTAATGATAATCGAACCCACATTTCCTGTTCAATGGAAACAAGTCGGTTTCTTTACCTATTCTTTGTGTTTTTAAGTGCTGAAAATATAATTTCACAGAGGTAAGGGGAAGAAAATGGCAGCAACGTACTTACAGCACATTCAGCTATTGCTGGGTACTATTACTTTGCTAACATACAAAACTTAACGAGGGGTAGTTCACCATATTTCTGCTGTAGATTGCGGTCCACCTGCAGTTCAGCGAGTTGTTCAACTTTTTCCAAAGTGAATTGGGTTGTTTCCTCAAGCGATATTGCATACGGATTGTGTACCCAGTCATATTCGATGACAGTGAGAGGGGAAGTACTGCTTCATTTTATCTTCAAGAACTGAGAGATGTTCCAAGATAAATCTTAATCCTTGAGTATCTACTTCAGCTTTAAGGGTAAACATTTGCAGATACTTCTTTTCCATTTGTAGTTTACATGTTATAAGTTTGTTTAAGAAACCATTAAGGGGCCAGTCATTACTAGTTCACCCATAAAAAAAATGGTATTATCAAATAAAAGATTGTGACAAAACCGTTTCATGGATTTGAAATAGGTTTTCACCCAATGAAAAGAAATTTATATTATCTATAAAGAAAACTCTGTATAAATTTTACAAATCATACTAATTAAATTATACAATGAAAACTATCACATTTTTTAGCTGCACACTATTTTGCTTATAATGACTTGATTAAGTTAAATATTCCAAATTTAGTTTTACTATATAAAGCAACTATTTTTACTTCAATTTTCTTTGATTAGCATTTTTATTTAGGGGTCTATTGTTTTAAATGAATAATTACTTTAACAAGATTAATATGGATGTAAATATTAAGTTTGGAAAAAGAAGAAATCCCAAGGCTAGATAATATTTTTCTCCTTATTTTAGCTATTTATTTATAATTTATTAGTTTAATACTACGCTTTAAAAAGTTATTCAAAAAATTAAAATTTGAAATAGTTTGGTAACCATAGTGTTATGCTGCTTGTAGGAATACCAGGAACTACGTGTACCGTTTACCAATTTACAGCGTTGCCACAATTGTTTTAGAAGTGACGAGATAAACCATTTATTTCAATATTGTGAAGCTTTAAAATTATGTTAATACTATTTTAAGTCAGAAATAGGAATCATTGTATTCGCCTTAGAGTGATAGGCGTACAATTTGAGCATCAAAATTTAAGACGCTAGAATAGTCCAACAGAAACCCACAAACCTCTTGTAATTTTAAAACGTTCATGGGCTGAGATATTCTTGTGTGTGTGTGTGTGTGTATGCACGCATGTGCACAAGAGCTTTGTTGTGAGACCAGTGCATGTATTGTTCCTTTCTTTTCTCTCTACTTAGTTCAACCCCCACCCCTTTTAAAAGATAGTAGGTATTGTAGTTTAGGTTGAGGCCATCCTTATCTATGGTTGAGGCCTAAAGTTGACAGTAGAAGCATAGATAAAGGATATATGAGTAGGAGCAGGAAAATACTTAATGATTCAAACCAATTTTTAAAATGTATTTGTTGCGTGTGGTGGACACGTAATTAAATTATTTTTTTAACTCATTAATTGAAAATATTTTTATATTTTCGAAGCACCTCGTCTTACTAACTGTTCATATTGAATAAATAGTTCATATTATTGTATTCAGAAACAAATTAGCCTATAATCCAAACCCGAAAATATGGATGAACGTTAGTTAGTAATAGTAAATTTATATAATTGAATACAAACCTATTTTTGTTTTTAAACTATCTAATTTTACTGAGCTTAACATTATTTAAAATAATATTTATTAAAAATATTAGCCTTTTTATTTCATAGGCTAAAGAGATTTTGGTAGTCATGGAAATTTTCAGCCTCAAGATTATGATGGCTCTAACGTTCTATGTGGTCCCAAACTTAAAAAATAAGTGGATCTTACATATAAATATATATATATATATATTTTTTTTTTTCCATTTGACGTGTAAAACTTTTGAGGCACAATAATAGAAAAATATATACAAACGGTTTTACAAAATAAAACTAATAAAACTTAATCATTTACATATGCGAGTTTTAGATTAGTTAAACAAATACAAGCTTGAGTTGTGAAGACGGTTTTAGAGATTATCATCAAGTATACATAGACCTCATATCTTTAAATAAAATTATTTTACATTATATTATGTTATAAGCAGTACCCAGAAATAAAAAAAGTATACATTATACAATCAGGTCTAATAAAATGTACTTACTAATATGAAAAGCTATTTGGAATACACATTACATGGACAGAAATATATTTTTAAAGAAAAAAAACAACAGATTTTTGTGAAATAGTGTGAAGACAATTACATTATTATATTGTGAAAAAACATGAATGGCCAACATTAATAATTCGGTATGAAATTATTTCCTTTAGCAATGTCTTACTACCCATTAAGGTTATACGCTTATTTGCTAATCACGCTAATTATTTTAAGGTTTAGGAAGGTTATATTTATAGGAAGTGTACCCGCATTTGTGAGGAGGGAGAGTGAGAAACCATTTTGGAAAAACCTTTCAGTACACTCAACCATGATAATTACCTCAATCTCCTCGTCATCGTCAGTTTAGTATACTGCGAAAGTAGTGTGTTAGACCATGCGGGCTCCGAAGTGGGCGACATTAAATTAAATGTGTAACTCAAAAATTTCACCAATATACCATTATATTTTTTAGCTACGGGTAAGCAATTAAAATAAAATAAACATAACAATGAAATTTAAATAAATACATGAGATAGTAAAGTAAATAAATGGTACGACACAATCACACAAACTTTTTCATATTGTGTAAGTATTATAGCTTCAAAGATAATTTTCAAAATTTTCAAAAATAGGTTTTGAATAAACTATCCTTAGGTACCTATGTTTTCCTCATCAAAACAAACAAATCATCTTGTTACTCACAATAAACACTCTTTATTATTAAATTTTAAACCAAATTGTTCAAATATTGCTATTTAACAAAATTTAAATTCTCAAATGTAATGATTTGTAAACTACCCTAAAATTAATTGTTATCATGCAAAATAGTCCCCTGTGTTCAGTTTTGAACCTAATCATTAGAGCCATTTAAAAAAAAATTACAAAACTTAGTAATTAGTTAACTACTATTACTAAATTATATTTTTTTAGAAAAACAAATATTCTATGTATAACTATTTATAATGCAAAAAGCTTAGTAACTACCTAATTTGAACCAAATAACTAAAGCCATCTTTTCAAAATATTTTGAAAAAAAAAGTCATTGGTAAACTATTAGCGGATTTTATCCCCCAAAACAAGTATACATCTTTATGTCATCCTCATGAGTAATGAGGTGTAATGGATAGGACTAACTCAAGATAAGTATAGGTGGCATACTTTAGTAAGTGTGGCAATGAACTCTCAAGTTCCTAATACCATAGACTAAGTATTAGAAAGGAATAAACATTACTTAGTCATATTCAAAAAAATTATATTATCAGGATTAAAATAGTTTTGTTTATTTTGCTATTCAAGAGAAAAAAGGTTACTAACTTGAACAGATAGTAAGACTCTGTGATTAAAAGAATACCAAAATGAAAATTTTATTGCTTAAGTATTTTGTATGAAATATGAGTAGTATTTGGTTTTGATTCACAGATAACACTGCTTTAAATAATGATTGTGAAGTATTTTCAATTTTTTTAGCATTCTTTTGCACTTTTAGTTTTTAATCCTGTCTATGATAGACCTATGTCAATATTACCCAACCTAACAAAACAGAACCTTCAATTTGTAGATGCATGAAAGGTTTGGCGAAACTCTCGCAAGAGACTGAACTCCCAATGATGGGGCGATTGGGGTTTGAATTCCAGTAATACCTTCTTTTGTACTTTTATAAATGCCTTGTGTACTTAAATGTATTCATTACTTACTGTTGATATAGTTTGTAACATCTTGGGTCACTCGAATATATAAAGACATATTCCCTGGCCTAAACTACAATTTTGGAATCCATGCATATGTCTATATCTACCCCTTATACCTTGCCCCCCATGACTTAAGACCTGTATGGGCTATACACACTTGAAATTAATACTCAAAGGATGTGTAAAGATGGTGAAGGTAGAGTTTAGAGAAAGTGTACATATATTTGTGTGAAGGAAGAGTGGTTTCTTCTGATACCGTAAATTAGGGGCTGACGCTGATGCGACTCTTTACTTCCAACGACCATTGGCCAGGCCCTTAAGTTTGTCACTCGGAGTTAACACGTTTTCTTCTTTGCCTTGAATACTTGTATTTAGGCTATTTAAATGGCTGAAAATATCAGACAAGTAGGCTAGTTGGTACACCTCTCTTCCTCATTCAATTGGGAAATAAAATCCGGTTTTTCAGGAGTAAAAAGGTTAAGTAACTCGTTCTTAAGTTTATAAAATATTGTGAAAACTTTTTCCCTCGACCGCCAACGAATATCAATGTGGATAACTAATGTATCATGACGAGATCCTGCTCCAAGACACATTTGTTTGAGAAGTCATGTTTTTAAAGCTTGTGACTTAAAGTAGTTGACTATTTTAATAACTTGAATCCAAAACACCCTCTAGTTCAGGGGGGAGAGTTTTCTCCACTAGAGCCACACGATGTGTGAAGCAATGAGTGGAGCCTATGCTAATAAATTATTGATTTAGTTTTTCAACGAAAGCTTTGAATCTTTCAGTCGTTGTCTGTACAGAAAAAAACACATTTTTTTCCAGCATAGTCCATTGTTTTCTAGGGTTTCAAATATGGAGTTGAACATATCTAACCCGTTTTAAATAATCCTGTGCATGACAAAAATTGTTCAATAATTTCATTATTGTCACTAAATCTGATGTAGTTCAATTTAAGATTTTTTTGGCTGATGTCTGTTGACACATCCAGCTGCAAAGTGAATATTCGCCCTCCACTCAATTTTTCAGTGACATTTTTCACAATATATAAAGACATGCCATCAATACGATGAGAAATTGTATCATTTAACAATGATACTAAAGATACTTCTTTCTTAGCTGCGTCTCCTAAAATTGATTTAACAATTTGCTTGCATGAGGGAAAAATCAAATCCTCAGCAATGGTGTGAGGCTGCACCTTCATTAATACTATCTCATCTACTTTGTTGCTGGCTATTTGGGCCTTTTCAGCTATAGTTGTTCTTTTTTTACATAAATTTGGCTGGTTTTACATCATATGAATAAACAGTTTTGCCTGTTAAATGACTGTTTCTATCTAAATGTATATTTAATTTATTCAGAACCATGATATCATCAAGTTTTTCTTTACTAACCACACATCCAGGAATCAGTCTGCAGGACCAGTATAGGTGAATCCAAAGTTCAGGTGACTGCTGTACTTGCAAGTTACACCAACTAACTATATGTCTGACGAACCAAATTGCATGGAACTTACACTTGCAAACTGGTTCATACACATTGTCACTTTCACTTTGATATTCAACAGATTAATTAACAGTTATTTTCTGTTTTCCCAAAAACTGTTCCATTTCAACATTAAAACCTTTCCAGAAATAGACACGAATTTTAAATATATCATATATTCATTAATTTGAAAACACATCAAACATCCAATAGACAACTCTCCCAATACACTCAACAAGAATGGTCATACTATTGGGCTAGCATCGGCTGTATATCTTTCATCTTGAGGAAATAAAAGTTTGAGCACCACTGTTATTATTATTATTATTAGCACCGTGTCTTACTACCCATTCGGGTTATACGCACTTATGCTAATGTGTAATGGGTAGGGTGATTGTGAGATGAAATGAAGGACCTACAGTTTAATGTGGAATCCGAACCACGATGGAGGCCTGGCATTCCCCACATTCACAAGATGTCTTGTCAGAGGTGAAGGAAGGGTTTGGTAATCATATAAATCTTTGCCGGGACCGAGGATTGAACCCCGGCCGCCAGCATAGAAGTCTGACACCTTACCCCTAGACCACCAGGTCACCTAGCACCACTGTTCTAAAGGCATTTAATTTTTTAAAAAAATTTCCAGAATACAATCATTTCAAATAGCTTTTAAGAAGCTCCCATATTAAAAATATTGCTGAGCTCAGACCACTTAAAATAGCTTCTTGAGCCATCTAATTTTCAATAAAAATCCAAGTGAGGCGGAATCTGAATAGCTTCTAGAAGCATTCAATTTTGTTTTTAAATCTTGGAACTCCTTTAAATAGTTTTTAGGAAATATAGATTTTTAAAAAAAATCTGGGTGAAGACTATTTAAAATATCTTTAAGATCTCATCCAGATTTCAAAACTTTCCCAAAGGACTACTCCAAATAGCTTTTAGGAACATCAACATTTTTTAAAAAAAAGTCAGAGGGAGTACTACTCTAAATATCTTTTAGAAGAAACTAATTTTTTTAAATTGGAGAAAGGACCATACCAAATTAGTCACAGTGAAACCGAGGAGTAGGGTGTAAGTGGGTCATTGCTTCTCTTGGAAGAAATTAGGCCCCACACCCGCTATCTGGATCTAGTTCACACCTTCTGATATTCTTGAATATGAATCTGAAATACTTGTATCAACTAAAAATAACCTATAAAGGCATTCAATTTTCAAAAATGTGCCTGATAGTGAGTGACCACTCCAAATATATCCTTAAAGTATTACATTTTCTAAAAATATCCAGGTGATAATCATTCCAAATAGCATTAATAAAGGTATACATTTTTTTTAAAATTGTTGAGCAGTATGCTTCAAATAGAATCTAATTGTTGAACAAAATCAAGGTGAGGGTGGTTAAAATAGCTTCGAGGGGTATCCAAATTTTAAAAATGTATAGGGGAGGACCACTTAAATGGTAGCTTCTAGTGGAACATAATTAAAAAAAAAAAAATCAAGGTGAGTATTATTTAAAATAGTTTCTATAGCCATCCAATTTTCAACAATTTGCTGAAGGACTACTCCAAATCTTCTATAAGCATCCAAATTTAAAACATTTCTCAGGGAAGATTACTCCAAATAGCTTTTAGGGACATCCAGTTTTCAAACATTTATCAAGAAGGGTATGGTGGGGGGTGGAAGGCAAGTCCCTAAAAATCTTATTTTATGCTTGCCCCCTTTCCCCTACAAAAATAAGGTTCCATCGCCATTGTATCATAGCACATTGTGTTTAGTGTGGTGATTTGTGCTATATGGTCACAACACACCATATAAATGGGCAGTATTAAAAAATGAGTTATATTTATATGTCATGTTCTTGCTGAACCTCAACCACCAGCCACTAACACCGGCAACTGTAAATAATTAGTAAAGGTGTACAGACCTCTAGTACCATTCATTTGAATAAGAGGTTAGCTAGCATAACTTAAAAGAAGAAAGACTGTTGACTAGTAACTAAAACAATTCTGATATTATAAAGTTGTTTCTTTTTAAATCTATGCTGAAATAAAACTCTTAACTTGAGCTTAACAATCCACTTATTTATAAAAGCAAAATTAACATAATTTATTTATAGAAACCCTGCATTAATCTTTTTTATTTAAAAATGTTTCAGTATTGCAATACTACAGTATATTGCTGACAAATATTCTAAGAATGACAGCTTGTATCCTAAAAAATTGTACCAGAGAGCCATTGTAAACCATCGTCTTGCATTCAACCTCTCCACTTACTATAAGAACATTTCTGAATATGTAGTGAGTATATTTAGTAAATAAGTTGTAATTGTGTAAATTCTGTTATATGACAATCGAATAGGGACATAAATCCTGGTGGTCCAGCTCTACACGCCGATTACTTTACCATAGGGATGTATCGATACTAATGAAATGTACGTTTTGGAACGAGGTCTCACTATGAAATGGTCTGTAACAGGAACAGTGTTTCATTCTTTTTTGATAGTGACGAATCAGTAAGGAACTTTCCTTCCCAATTCCTACCACACACCCATCAGTGCCTAATCCCTCTTTTTACTTCCGCCTTCTACTCAACTCCTCACTAGTAACAGTTTCGGACGTTACTGATAACAATACTCCTCAACAATTCCACTTTGAGTATCAGATTTACCATTTGCATATTTTCTCTAGTAATTAAACCCTTTACCATGGCAGTATTATTTTTCCTTAGGATTTTCTTTTATTGTTCTTTGAATTTTCACCTCACTGACAATTATATTATTGATTTACTACAAATTTTGTTACATTTTGAAGTTGATTGAAATATCAATCTATTATTGATATCAAATAAATAATAGTTGATAAATAAATCATGACGCTATTAATTTTTCATTTTACTTTGTATATTAAACAATTAATACTGATATGTGGTCCATAAACATGTGAAGAATAATGCGCTAATATAGTGATAAAACAAAGAATGCAGGATCACATTTTTTTCTCACCAAAAACCTATAAAATGTGTACCCATGTGCATTTGTACAAAGTTAGAAATATTTGACTTAGTAAAGTCAATGGTTTTTGACCTATTTTTTAACAAATTCTTAAATAAAAGAAGGTAAATCACAAGGGTGATAATAAAGCTAACGAATTTTAAGAATAAGTGTTTATTTTAAGATTCAAATCATTAATAAAATAACCTCTCATTGCTGTTCAAAAACAATAACTTGCATGTTTTTTGGGGAGATAACTGGCTTCTCTGTTCTGATATAAAATATTCCTGCTTTGGAAAAAAGTTGTTCAGAGGGTAAGGAGGTTGCAACAAAGTTGAGCTGTATCGGTAGTGGAACAGTATCAACAACTTGGAACTGTTCCAAAAGTGTAACTGGAAAAGATACATGAAATATTGGTATCGACACATCCTTACTTTACTTAGTTAACCAGAGTCGTGTCATAATCAATGTTTCACTTAACTATATCAACCCCCATATGTGCATATACAGCTAATTAGTACTACCCCTTGATACAATAGTAAGTGCCTTAAAGACATTTACATTAAACTATTAAGTTTTTTTGTGATTCTGAATTCAAACAATCACTCCACTAGAATTCAATCTGAAAACTTCTGTTTATTTCAATGTTGCAATTAGTCAGGGGTCATTGTATTTTGTAAGCACCTCAGGGGTAGGAGGGGTTGTGGGGAGGGGGAGGGGGGGTTCAAGCTTTGCTTATTTTTGCTGACAATGAAGGAGGGGGTTCTGAAGAGTTTTTGTGTAAGACATATATATAGAGACAGAGTGACCCAATCATCTCAAGTGGACACACATTAAAAGCGTTGAGACGTGTATTCTAGGACGTTGGTCATCAGATTAAAAGTAGTTTAGGCTTTTATAGCTATAACGCATGTGTTTACTACTAATAATATTTTAATAATTTAAATTAGGTTTAAATTAAAATTTAAGATTTTTAGAGTTTTAAAACTTTTTTAATCTTACTTGTTTGTTAAAATAAATTTAAATTCATTTTATAACAGTATTTATTGTGAATTATTTACCACCATTAAAACATATACTCTAATAATTACCAGAAATTTAAAATTTCATTAAGAAATAATGGTTACTCTGGTTAACAAATTGCAAGAAAAAGATTGACTAATATTACATAGGCAAGATGTGGGTAATGGGGGTTGAACGTTTGCTTATCTTTTGCTTACATAGGGGGTCTAAAATGGCCAAAAATGTGCTTATGTAATACTTGAACACCCCTGCTAATTAAATGGTAATTTGTTATAGTTTAATTCATATGATATTTAATTATCTGAAGTTTTAAATACACTTTACATTCTTGGGCTAATGTAAACCACTAATATTTTGCCTAATATGATTCTACTTTAAGATAACAACCAAAATTGAAACACAAACTTCTTTGGAGACATGCAGACATGATATTCTCAGTTTGTATATAGTCTACTCTCAGTTTTATTTTTGTAAAAATTGTTTAATAAACATTTCAACAAATAAGAATAACATTTGTTTTGTAGTCATTATTATATTTTGTAATTATTATTATTAGATTTTCCTTTTATAGATGGCTCCTATATTTTTTGCGTATGAACGCACATCAATTGCACTGAAGAAAACCAACCTAGCGCTGTCAGTTTTCAACACTTTACTACAGCGTCAGGGCACAAAGTTTGCAGCTGGAGGTATGTTAAGTAGTATAATGACATCTATTGAAACTCTCATTTTATGGTATAGTTAGCAAGTTTAAGAGATTTTTTTTTCAGCACTGAGTTTTGTTTGGGTTATACGCTTATGTACTAGTTACGCTAATGGTTTTAGGGATTAGGAAGTTTGTATTTTATTTGGAGTGTACCATCATGAGTGGAGGGAGAGTGAAAAACCATTTTGGAAAAACCACCCTCAATCACCTGACCAAGATTCGAATGTTGATCTTGTCATTGGCAGTCTAGTCTAACCTGAGAGTAGCGCGTTAGACCATACGGCCACTGAATCGAGCTTAGCAGAAATTAAACTTGTAAAATGTTCATAAAGTATATTACTAAATCATTTAGTTTAAAATAGAAGGGGACTTTTGGTTGTTGATATAAGACATTATATTCTATTGAAATTAATCAATCAATGCTTTAAACATCTTTACTACGCATCATGGAATTATATTATCATAATCACTCAAAAACTCATTCCATGTTTTCAAACACTGCTTAATATTTATGGTCATAACTGTAATCCATTGTGTTTGTACTTCATGTACCACTAGCGCTGTTTTGTGAAATTTTCCATTGTTTAGAACTGTAATCCATTGTGTTTGTACTTCATGTACCACTAGCGCTGTTTTGTGAAATTTTCCATTGTTTAGAACTGTATATTCTCTTATTTTTTTTACACATCTAAAGTTGTGATCTGTGGATTCATATATGAAAACGTTCCTTATAATGTTCTACTATTACCCATTAGTGTTTTAAACTAAGAAATTCTTATATTTCTAAAATGTATCACAAGTCCTTACCATCATCAGTTCTATCACCCTCTCACATGCAACAATACTACACATCTTATCCACCAACAAGTTTGAAATTTAGTACACCTAAAAATAAATAAATAAGAAAACCTTCTAACAGAACAAGACTCAAGTCTAAGCATTCCCTTAGGCATAATAAAGTTTTTATATAAAGTCTGTTTTTTTTTTGTTTTTTTTTTTGCTCTTTGGTTAAAACCTTCTTTTAGTTATCTAAATTTCCTTCTTATTTTGGATTGTATCCCTCCTCTCATTCTTCTTCATCTCGATTTTGTTTTTATCTCTCTTCTTCTCTGCATCTAATTTCTTAACCTGTTTCTAGCTTGCGACCAGATTTATAGTTTTATTCCTCCTGCACTATAGCAATGCAATACAACATGAGAAAACTATGTGGTTGAGCACTTATTTAGATTTACTCAACAATAATAATTATAGGTTTAATTCCAGTTTTCAAACTATTTTGTAAAGTTTAGGATTGAACAATGTTTGATGTTTGAAACTAATATGTTAGGTGCTAATTATATTCTGCAGTCTTATTTAACTTTAACTTCAAATACTTATCTTGATCATGCTAAAAAGAATATATATTTCTCTTTTTGTAAAGTGTCATTATTTCAGATTTAACCATTGTTTATGTTTTCCTTTAACTTGCATAGCTTGGTTCAAACTTTTCTAATAAAACTAAGCTCTTAGGGTTTTCTAATTGCTATGGCATTCAGAATGCTTTCATAAGCTGTATGGCACTTAAAATGTCTCTGTCTTTCAAATTGTCCATAACCAAAGTGGGATTCTAAATTTCAGAAAATTATATAAGGTTCCTCTAAATACACCTTGAGTTCCCTAATTACATGATATGTAGCTTAGTACCATCTCAAAATAATATCGCCCATGAAAATTGGTTTCAAAAAATTAATCTTTAAATATTTTCAAACACCTCCTAACAACATTTTTAAAGCATGATATCCTTAGTGATATAGATAGTTCTGCTGACAAGCTAAAAAAGATTGAAATAATGTGACAAAGCCGTTTCTTTTCAAACCTTAGCCACAATTTTTTAAACCTTAATTTTATGGTATCTTTTCCCCTCAAAATAACTGGGCAGCCTTCCATGGAAATTGTCACCTTTCTCCTAATTCTTTTAAGAATAATATTTAACTGTGTTTATAGAATATATATTTAAAAAAATTATAGCAGATCGACAACATAAAATTCACTTTTCACAATAAATAACCCCCCCAATATTCTAGCTTAGCAAAATTGATAAACCACAATTATTGTGGGCTATTGAAATATTATTACAATTACAAATTTATTTTTATTTATTTATTTATTTAGCGTCCCCATTTGGGTTATACACTTAAGTACTAATTACGCTAATGGATTAGGAATTGGGAGGGTTGAGTTTAAAGAAAGTGAACCCGCATTTGTATGGAGGGAGAGTGGAAAACCATTTAGGAAAAACCACTCCCAGTTCACCCGACCAAGATTTGAACCTCGATCTCCCCATCTTTGGCAGTCCAATTGAACATGAAACCAGCGCATTAGCTAACTACGCCACTGAGGTGGGTCTTTAAAGATATTACATAAACTTATGTATGGTTTATGTTTTTATATCGTGGTAGAAGTCAAGGTATACTGATCTGTCAGAGTATTTCACAGTTGCCATAACGTAACATTGGGTCTGATGTTTCTCATGCTGTGAAGGGGAGAGAATGTAGGGTAGTGGCCTCGGCAGCATGTCTCTTACATAGCGTGTCAGTTTGTAAACATACGTCAATGAGTTGTAAAAATAATTCTTGAATCTGATTAGCTCATCTTCTTGGTTTCTTTGGTCTGGAGAAGAAATGAATATAAATCAGCAAAGTGAAGAACAAATGATAAAAAAAGGAACTCAAAATCAATCAAGGAGATATAATTTGAGGCTTGTCACAATAATACAGTCTTTTGAAAAGCAAACAAGATCAACCATGTTCATACATTTAAGTGTAATATTAATATCGGCTAACCTGCTGTAGTGGCCGCACGGTTTCACAATAGACTATACTGCCGATAATGGGGAGAGCGTGGTTCATTCCCGGTCAGGTTTACTGGGGGTAGTTTTCTCTAAATGGTTTCCCACTATCTTGATACAAATGTGGGTACAATTTCTATAAATTAGACCTTCACTATCCCTAACCTCTTAGCGTAATTAGTACTGAAGCATATAGCTTGAACAAGTAGTAAGATGCGGTGCTAAAAAAAATACCGGCTAGTATGTTGGATTAAACATTTAACCTTGG
>CABFVZ010006148.1:9367-21325 GCA_902151445.1 Timema monikensis
TTTTTTTTTTTTTTTTTTTAATCTTTGATTCAATCGAATCGTCTTACAACAGTTTTAAACTCGCTATTGTAAGTCTGATCAATTAATTACTGAGTACGAATACACTAAATTTTTTAATTATCCTATACAAAAAAAGTCCAAAGAAGTAAGTTAATGGGTTGGGTGATTGGTGTGGGGAGGGGCGATGAGGGGGGTGCGGGGCATGTGACTGGATCTCCTCGACCTATCGATTGCTTCCAGCCAAATGCTCCCTCCCCTCTCCCCCCTGATATTATTCCCTTGGACTTTTTTGTATAGGATATTTAAAGAGTTTACTAGATTCGTATTCAATAAATGATTGATCACACCTACAATAGAGAGTTGAAAACAGTTGTCGGGTGATTCAAATTAAGCCAGGTATTTTTCAAAGATCACGCAACAGTTTGATTTGTAATTTGTGTAAAAATTGAAGAACAATTATAACACTTTTTTTGTGATAGTAAATCTGTACCATATAAACCCAAATAATATTAAGTATTTTATTCAAAAATGTTGTTATTATTGAAAGACAATATTTTCTGGATCTCTGTTTGAGTTGGTTTTGGGATCGAGGTTTACTAATAATTTTTTACTCATTTTAATAAGTACTTATGCGTATAGCCTGAACAGGTATTAAGACACGGTGATAGGAAATAAATAAATAAAATAAGTACTACAATATCCTAAAGTTCTGATCCTTTTTAACACGCTGTATATATATATATATATATATATTCTTTATAGATTTATAACTAATTAATCAATCCCAACCAAACGTGGATTAAAATTACGCACCAGGAACATTCCTTTATCTCAGAATTTCAAGGCCAAGGATGCATTTTTTTAAATTGGACAAGTTTGCTACCATAATAGTATAACAAATAATAAATAAAATTTACAAATAATTCATTTTTTTGAATTGGCCCCTTAAAACAATCACATGTTGATACTGGATTACAATATGTACAATTATGTACGGGTTTTTGCGGGGGAAGGAGTACTCAGTATTTTCTTACATTTTATTACGGGGGAGGAGGAAGGGGGGTCAGAATCCATCTTACGTAAGTTTTTTTTATCAATGTCTATAGTGAGACAAAATATAAAAAAAGAAAAATTCTTGGTAAAAAATTAATACATTAATATTATAAAATTCTACTAATATTTCATTTACTTATGATGTGATACAACTAATTTTACTGCAATTAAGGCTTATACGATTTCATATAACTCGCTTTATTACCAATCCTCATGTCTATATATAAATAAATGATTAAAATAATCTAATTTATCAAATCGTAAACAATTACGTAAAAAGAGGTGGGGAGGGGTAGTGATGGAAAATCTTACAACCCCTTACATGGGGGTAGGGGAGGAGAAGGAGGTCAAAAATCGTAGAAAAAAGCCTTTCGTAATTTAAGACGACCCCTTACAGATTTGGTAAAACTTTCTTGGCTTCTATTTAACTGTATTTGATATAAGCGTAGTGCTGATCAAGTGAATAATATATAATTGGTCGCTATTTGCAGCAGTCTTTCTTGTAATTTAGCCAAAATGTGCATAAAGAATAACTAATATCTTTTTACTAGGCTTTAGACTTACAATATTTAACCGTCAAATCTATGTAACTTTTAGGGGAAATGGGAAATGATATACATTTTTAGAGTACAGCTTATTAGGAAAACAAGTGGTTGTTGTGCTGCACTGTTCAGTCGACCCTTGTATCTTTCCTCCGCACTTGCACAGGCCGCGCCAACCACCCTCTCTACTGCCCGGACCACCCCACAGTCCATGTTCTCTAAGGCGTCCGTGACGAGTTTTCCATTGTACTCAGCACCCATGAGAACTCTTCTTACTATTGGCTCGCTTGGCGGCCATTATCGCTCACGTTTTCCCGTGCCAATGGTAAAATCCCTTTTCTCCCATTGGACAAGGCCAGGCAGCAGTGGAGGGTATTAACACGGTGGTTCCTTGGTCAGAGGATAGCGAGGGCTGACATGGAGGTGCTTCTTCGAGGTACCACGCCTGTTTTAATCGGTGGTGACTTCAACGCTAAACACCCTCACGTGGCTCGAGGATTATGGCGCTCGTGGCGGATTGCTCCGTGACGTCATAATTCTACATGGCTTGGTGGCTTCCGGCACTCCCACCCCTACCCACTTCTCTCACAATCCCCTTGGTTTCTCGGACGTCCTAGACTTCGTTGTCTCCAGAAGGATCAGAAGGTGGTTAGTGCTGAAGTCTCTAGTTGAGATAGACTCGGATTGCAATCCCATTCTTGTGAACCTGGGACGCACAGTGTCCTTCACAGATCCCCTTGAAACACCTGACCTTAAGCGCACTGACTGGGACAGATTCACGAATGTGTTGAGAGGTTGGGACCCACCCTACCTTTCGAACAGCAGCATAAATCGATTGCAGTGCTGAGTTAATAACTTCCGCCATCAAAGGGTCGCTCAAAGCTTCGACGCCGAGGCACCGTGCTAAGAGGGTGCCACAGGCTTCTTTGCCCAATTCTATCCTTAGGCACGTCCGGGAGAAAAATCGGCTGAGGAAGGCTTGGCAAATCTAGAGGGGCCCGGTAGACAAGGCCAACTGGAGCTGCAAAGTCCATGCGGTACGCGAGATGGTCCAAGAATACTGGAACAGTGTCTCTGAGGACAAGATTGAGAGCTTGTGCGTGCATGACAGGTCTCTGTGGCGCATGACGAGGAACTTGATGCGGATCCCCGCACCAAGGCCGCCTATTGCAGGTCGTAACGGGGTGGCCAATTCCAACCAGGAGAAGGCCGATACTCTCACTGATCACTTAAAGGCACAATTGGTACCGAATGACGACCTGTCAGGCCGGGTTCACATTGCGCACGTGGCTCTGGTCATTGGTGCGGTCTCTTACATACCCTTGAATGAACCTGAACCCATGGAGGCGAAAGAAATATCGCGGGCGTTAGCCGTTCCAAGACTAAACAAGGCCCATGGACGTGATGGTATTAATAACACGATCCTCATAAAACTGCCCTTGGAGGTGATAAATTTCCTCGTGGAGTTATTCAATGCCATCCTGCTCTTGAGTCACTTCCCCAAGCTCTGGAAGCACGCCAACGTTATCTGATTTTATAAACTGGGTAAGGATCTGGCCCTAGCTTCGTCTTACCGACCGATCAGCTTGATCAACTGTTTGGACAAGTTGTTCAAGAGACCTCTACTGACGATACAGACCCAACATGTGCGCGAGGCGGGAATCTTGGTGGACAAGCAGTTTGGCTTTTGGGCGAGACACGCTACATATCACCAGATCGTCCGGTTTGTGGAGCAGGTCACGAGGAACTTCAACATCAACAGGCTGACTGGCGCTGTCTTTCTCGACGTGGCAAAGGCCTTCGGCCATGTATGGCATGAAGGTCTCCTTTTCAAACTCCTCTCCCTGAACCTGCTCTTCTACCTAGTTAAGGTTGTACAATCTTATCTATCCCACCGCACCTTCTTTACTACCTTTGGGAACGCCACCTACCAAGTCAGAAGCATCCAGGCTGGGGTGCCATAGGGTTCCCTCGTGGGACCGGTGCTTTTCAGTCTGTATGTGAAAGACATTCCAAAATCCCCAGACACCAAGTTGGCGCTGTATGTGGACTACAGGGTTCTAATAGCGGAGTCGTGGCGAGAGCAGCTGGTGGAGTGGTGGCTACAGACGCACCTGACACAGTTGGAGGGGTGGCTGACCACCTGAAGGACAAGTATTAACGTGGAGAAGAGCTCAGCAGTACTTTTAACATGGAAAAGAAAGTTCTACAAGCCGGCCTCACTCCGGCTGTTCGGATAACAGATCAGATGGGTGAACAGTGCTAAGTACCTGGGACTTACGCTGGACATCAAATTGACCTGGCGACAACAGTGTAACGAGAAACTTAACAAGGCGAGACAAAGGCTGGAAATCATAGGCCTACTGCTTAACAGGCGTAGCGCCCTGTCTACAAGGAACGGTCTGACATTGTACAAGCTGTTGCTTAGACCTATCCTCGACTAACCGTTTCCCGCTTGGGGCCACCTGGCGGACACATATATGAGGAGGATGCAGGCGTTCCATAGTGTGTGTCTGAGGGTCATTGTGGACTCACCTTTGTATGGTCAGAATGAGACTCTGTACCACGAACTGGATATGCCTACCATCAAGGACCACTTCCGGAAGCTGGAGCAGTCCTTCTACGACAGAATTCCCAGTGCCAACAATCTTCTTATCTAGGTGCTTGGGAATTACGTCATTGACCATGCTGGGTGTCATATAGTCCCAAAGCCCTACTCGGATAAGCAATATGTGACAAACAGTGGTTTGGGAGACTCTCACCAGCTCCCCCATAGAGTAGTATCTCTGCACGTAACCCTAAAAACCTTTATTCGGTTTCCCAGCATACTTTTGTTTCCCCCCACCAATATTAATAATGTCGTTCTTTGTTTCAGAAACTTTGCGAAACGCGACAACCCGTCTCCTAGATTCCGAAACCACACGGTGTGACCAATTAGTCGAACGTGTTGGAACTTGTCTCGTGCTCCCCTTCAGGGTGCATAAGAGCGTGCTAATGTCTGATGTCTGATGTTTCAGAGGTCAGTTGGAGATTGGCTACCCAACCCGGGTGTGCCGTTTGAAATATCTTTTAAATTGTCTTATGTTACGAATGATCAATATTGTTTTAACCCCCTCTCCTTCCACCATCATCCTACCTCCCACCGAAACTCACGCTGCAGGGACCAGTACCCTACCAACCCACCTCGGGACTTCCTCGTATTCCACCGCAACTCACGTTACCGGGACATCCTTCTGTTCCACCGCGACTAACGTTGCCGGAACAATCTCGCCGACCTTTTCCTACCCCTACCCACACGTGTCTGAACACAACGTCACCGCCGGTGTGACCACAACCAGTTATCCCCGAAGCCGCAGCGAAGGGTAACATGGTTTTCATTAATATTTTAATAAATAATGAGCTGTTTGGAAATTTTGTGTAAAGTTTAAGAAATCACCTTAATCATTATATATATCAAGTTTATTGCACAATTTTCCAAAGAAATACTTATTTGTATCATTATTTACAAATATTAATAGCACAAACATGTCTTGAATTTCAGACGGTAATAGCTGGTTTTTATTTCCTTAGTAATTATAAAATGAGTCGTTCCTATTAAACAAATATTTCCCTTCAACACGCAACATGAGCTACAAACACTAAAATGTTTCAACTTTGCCCTAACTCAGTCTACTGTCTGGCATCTTTGTTCTATTAATAAGGCGTATATTAGTGGTAATTGGTTCGATCCCAAACATAACCAAAAATTTTTCATTAGGGAATATCAGCAGGGTGACTTGGTTTTGTGTATATTAAGGTAGCAGGCCAGTTTGTAGATCCTGTTCTAAATAATCAGTGTGTTCAGAAAGTGTGGGTTAAATATATTTAATAAAAATAACGAACTCAAAGCCAACCTCGGTTGGCAAATGTAATAAGGTGTCAATCTCACAGAAGACTAGACTGCAGATGAGGGTGATATCGGGCTTCTAGTCCCGGTTGGGTGTATTAGGGGCGTTTTCCCTAAATATTTTCCAACTATCCTTCCACAAAAATGTGGGTACTCTTCATATTTACTCACCCTTCCTCCTACCTAATAAATAAGAGTAATTATTTCATATGCGTATAGCCTACATGTGCAGTAAGACGTATGATGACAAAAACAAAACTAGCTCAACTATTTATACATCGTACACACAGGTGTTTAGCTGGTCCTACATGAACACAATTTAATTGGTTTTCATTATTCCTTCATCGGAACATTATGAAACGCATATGATCATCTTCATAATGTCATAAAAAATGTAGAGGATCATGCCAAAGATTAGATTAATAAATTGGTCATGGTTGTAGCTGTATCTTGATCATTCTTTCACTCTTATCATTCCCCCTTTAGGCTACCACACTCCGTTAGCCAAAGTTGCCATCTTCACCTTACTACGCCCCATATGACAATGTTCCTCCCTCTCCACCTCACCGCACATTATATGCTGGGGTTCTTTCTAATCTACCTCACCACACTCCGTTTGATAAGGTTCCTCCCCCATCCCCGTGCACCACCTTACTAGGTTCCTCCACCTCATTGCCCCTTGGTTGCCAGGGATACCCTCTCCATGTCAACACACCATGTGTACCGAGGTTCCTCTTACTCCACCTCCCACCCTAAGGTTTCTCCTACTCACGGCATCCTGCATTGCAGGGTTGATACAACTCTACCTCACCGCGCCTCATGTTCAAGGTTACTTCCACTCTAACTCACCGCACCCCATTTGCTAAGGTTCCTCTCACTTCACCTCACCGCACCCCATATACCAATGTCTCTCCCATTCTAATTCACAGCGTCTCGTGTGTTAGTGTTATTCCCAATCTACCTCACCAAGTCCCATACGCCAAGGTACCTTCCACTCTACCTCACCATGCCCCATATGCTAATATTCCTCCAACTTTACGTCACAGCACCTCATGTGCCAAGGTTACACCCTCCCCTTCACCACGCCCCGTGTGTCGTGATTCATCCTACTCCATCTAACTGCATCCTGCTCACACCCCGTGTGTCAAGATTCTTCCCACTATACCTTACTGTACCCTGTGTCAAAAGTATTTCCATCATTTGTGAAATCAACTTTGGACTCCACCAATTTATATATTTTACTCTACTCCCCCCTTTCTTCCTCATCTTAGGCGGAAACTATTGGTGTTGATCGTAGTGATGGCAATATAGTTTCTGGCATCCAATATGGGACAGTAAAATATATTTGAGAGAAAGGACTGATTTCCTACGGGCTCACAGCACAACTCCAAAACCTTACACAACATTTCTGGAAGTGAAGACAAAATAATGTAGCCTTTGCACTAGATGGTAAAATGAGCCCAAAGACACCACTGAATTGTTTGTCCTATCACTATGAACCCTGCAAGGAATATCGATGAAACCTTGCTATTGCCCTAGAATAGCCTTCACTGGATTAGATGCCCATAGGATCACCAATTACGATTGTAGTACATCATTCCATAATCGGTGTATAGGTTTAAAAGAGGAGCCCAGGTACCCAAATGTCCTCTTCTTCCAATATTCTTACGAACCTTCCACATAATATTACTACAGATCACAGAAAAATAAGCAGCTTCTCACATTCACATTCCATTACTTGCTTTCTCTGATTTCCACATACTAGGATATGAGTACCATGCTACCTTTATTCAATTATGCAAAGTCCAACTCGGAGGCACCATGTCATCCCGACTGAGTGGGTACCCCCAATTAATCGCCATCTTAAGGATGATACCACCAAGGAGTGGAAGTTCTGTGGTAATTTATCACTGGATGGGAAAACATCCCAAATTCAAACTTCCTCGCAGTTATCCTCAACGTACCAGGACCATATTATCTCTTGACAATGAAGGCCTGACAACCATAAGCAGTCAAGGCAATCATAAAAGCACCCACATCAAGGAACCAGAAAAAACTCCTCCCACTTCTATGCCAATGCGACTTATTGCTTGTATTCGTTCTCTATAAGGTATAATTAAAAACACCCCCTACATAACTCCTACGAAACAACTTTTGTTGGCAACCATGGAAACCAAAATCATTCTCTAAAGACTCTAATACACTTTCCATTATCTCGCTCCATTAAGACGCCCATGTTCGGCCAAAACATACCTTCTATAGGCAGAGGCAGATGGGATTCTCTTATGTCTCTAATATACCAACAATATGAAGACTCAAATGAAAAAATGATAACACAACGATTAGAAGGGTTTCCTCACTAATGTTTGGGCCTTTAAACCATACAGACATTACATAGAAAACAAACCATTCATTTTTCACATCACTAAACCACCCCTAACCTGTCTGAACACCATGGAAGGCCACTGGATGTAAAACACACGATGAGCTATATTATTACAAGAACTTCAATTCTTCCTTAAACACTAGCCTGAAAAAAAGAAAACGCCATCCCTGGTGATTTGTCCCACCAACAACGCAAAAATAATCAAATGGAACTGGAGGTCCAAGACTGGGAAATTATGGTTCCACCTTATCTCCTAGAACAAACATCACATGAAACCAAATTCCTGAAATCTAACACCGTTGAAATTAAGACTCTATTCGAACTCTTCAAGAGCAAACAATAGCGTGATATGTAAACTCAGTGTCTCAGTGTCTCAGTGTAAAATCCAGAATATCAAAACCAAGCATCTCACTAAAGCTTTAGAATCCAGTTTTTGTAATCCCACAATGCAAAATAAAACCACATCTATATATTATAATAAAAAATCGGAGGCCTGTAAGGTGACCATCCTAAATCAAATCAACCGAAGTATCTCTTAAGCGTACGATGACAAAAATCCCATATAACACCATGTGACCCACCCCTTGGTTATCTCCCAAAAATAATAGAAAGGTTGGTAACAAGAGAGTTTATTTATTTAAAAATAAACACAATATGACAACAAATGCTCTAAGAGAGAGAGTGAAGCGTGCAATAGCGTTAAACACTGGACAAGTTAAGAACAATGACTAAACCATACACTAAGGAACGTGCGAGACCACATTTCGTTTTAAATGGTGGCATTAGATCCATCACACAACTCCAGTTTCATTGACATTCGTAAACATCATATTAAAGTAATCATAATAAACACCCAAAAACACAAGTAATGCTGAAGGCATTCCCTCGCCACTGCCGGTGATACTATAACAGTAAATAAAGACTCCCTGATAACGGCTTTCTCTCTAGCCGCAATTGGGCTTAACAGTAATAGAGAATAACAATTTAATATACAAACAAATGTCTTTACTGCCAGCATTTACGTTTATTATGACGTCCATATAAGAGAGCAAACTCACTGACTCGCAGCCAGATTTAGCTAACATCATGTAATCATGTAAAGAGTAATATTAATGACATTATTTCCAAAGGATAACAAGAGGTAAACATTTAAATGTACGAAATTGACAAAACAAGCAAAGACGCTGCAAGAATTCATCAAGGACCTAAAATGGAGGCGCTCTACAGCATACGACCATCCGTGAAGTGGAAGAAGTTGAAACTCCCTTTTAACAAATATATAAGTTTTCCCAATAGATCACTAGATGCTGTTAAATAGATCGTACGGCTAAACCATGCAAAATTGTATATGTCAGCAAGCAATATGAAGTAAGACAAGATACAATAATTAATTAATTATTTTAAATACGAGATCCTGAACTGTAATTTTGAAACATAATAGCCATACGGAATTTAGAGTACATAGACGTAAATCTAACCTAGGTACAATGGTCTCTCACCTATAGATCGGTAAGTAATGAGTGATGGCACTACCAAACAGTGCCCTATATAAATATATATATATCAGACAAGTGACGCTATGTGCACTCAAGGTGCGGAACAAAGAAGGGGGAAAGGGTTGAGGGGAGCAAACGTCTATAACACACTCGGCTCGCCTATGCCTTTTTCAAAAGGCGCGCCCAACCATATTCAGATAGTCTTTGTACACTGTCGCTAAGGCTCATTCGATCTGCGCATATCGTGTCTCTTCTTTTTCTTGGGGCGCAGCGAGGAATTGCAGCCAGGCCTCGTCAGTGAGATGTTGTTAATGCTGGTGCGTGTTTGTGACTTTGAGCAGAGTGGAGCACGGCCGAGGCCGGGTCAACTGGGGCATGAGGGGTGAGCCAAACATTCTCTTCTTTTCTTCTAACATATGTTGTAACAGGTTACAACCCTGGAGAAAAAAAAACATATTTATCCAGGAAGGCTACCGATTGAAAGACCTCCGAATACATGTAAGCAGCTACGTTTACATTTGAATATTGAGTTGAAAAAAAGGGAAGGACGAGATTTGAACAGCCAGGAAAAAATCGGAGATAGTACACTTATCTTACAACACAACAAGCCAAATCATATTAGATTGTGGATTGGGTATTAGTACAAAAAAATCCCAAAGTCGTAGAAGGCTAACACACCCTATACAGTTAACAAACGGGAAGTTAGAATTTATTGGATCACCAACCCAAATGGCCAACTGATAAACATACACAGTGGGCAACGACAACAAAGACAAATCCCACAAGAGAATGAGCATTCATTGAAACTTCTCTAAGTTGAGAATTTTATGACATAATCCAACACAGAGAAATTTCCAAATACTTCTTCGTCAAGGTACCAGCAATGAAGTTCACGGTTACGACCCCAACATCCGCTTTTGCCAGTGAAGTGAGCTCAAACCAAAGTGAAATTAATGCACTGCGTTTTAAAGTGACATACCTGAACACACTAGATGCTTGGAATAAATATGTGTAAATTGGATCTAAAAACTTACTCACTCATTCAAGTGTAATTTTAAAGTGTTTATAATCCCATTATAAAATTATAAAGCCTTTTTGTTAGCCTGTATTTAATATATAGGATCTAAGCCCATGTGTAACCTTTAGCTTGGAATCAATTCTATAGAGTTCGGCACACAGTCGTGCAAGAGCTTCAGTAAGTATGGGGATGTTTTTGTACTCTGTACTAACCGGTGTTTAGCGAATTCCTGCATGAGCCAAGTGATATATAGAGATAATATGAACCCGCATGCATGAACCCTCCCCCTACCCCCAAACCAGTGCTGTGGTAGAAACACCTGAAAAAAGAAAGGGTTCATGATCATCTTGCTATCCTCTCCCGTATAGGGTACACACTGGTCATTCCATCCCTTCCAGCTGGACTGGCATACGTGTTGGTCAGTGTTCAGTGAAGTATAAGACCAGGGACTCACAGCACAATTCATTTGTACACGGAAGACGTGTATCTTGTAGTGGTGTAGTATAGAGGGCCGAAGCTAAGGAGTTGCAACTTGAGACTACTAAATAATTTTTGTAGCACCACGTCTTACAACTCGTTTGGGCTATATACAGATGTACTAATCATAATACTATGTTAGGCATGAGCAAGGTTGAATTTATAGGAAGTTTACCCATCTATGCAGGGAGGTAAAGTGGATAGCCGTCTAGAATAAACACCCTCAATACACCCGACCAAGTTTCGAATCTCAATCTCCCCTTTACCGGCTGCACAGTCTATTGCGAGAATGAGGCTTTAGAGCATTCCACAATTAAAGTAGGCTCTTTTGCTATTGAAGGTGTAGTTGAACACCCGGAGGATGATTAATTATTATCAACGTGGATAATAGTACCAACGTGCTCTTCAAAAGGAAGAGATAGTAAAACAGACTGGCTCCTTTCCTGTGGTTCAGAGAACAGAATAGGTGAGTGGACAGTGCTAATAGCTTTGGTCCTACGCTATGTACTAGGCTAACCTATCTGATATATTTTACCGAAAGAATTATCTATGCTAGGCAGAGGTTGGGTACTCTTGACCCACTGTTGAAAATGCCTAACACACTTTTAACGGGAAGTTGTATGATACTTTGCAAACAGTTGTTCAGGCCAATTTTAATTTAGACATGTCCCGTGAGTGTACCTACTGGAGACATACATGTACAAGATGCAGTATTTTGAGAACTGGTGTCTGAGTATCATTCTGGATACCACCTGGTACGTCTCCAACTTAAACTTACACTGAGACATGAAGATTCTTTGTATAAAGGACCACTTCCTTAACCTCGCACACTTCTCCTAAGAAAAGATACCGGCTCCTGCCAACACTATTGTATAGGGCTTTAGTAACTATATACTAGACATAGGAGAACCCCACAAATGTTCTAAGGTCCTGCTAGGATTAGAGATATGTTGCGCGCCAGTGATCTGTGAAAGGCTCTCACCCAGTGCCCCGAATAGTAATGTTATTGCACATAAGTAAGTCAGTTTGCGGTATACGAGGACACCCATTAATCACCATTTTAATGGGTTCTGAGATGACAGGATGTGTTGAGGAGGGGG
>CABFVZ010006149.1:7570-21321 GCA_902151445.1 Timema monikensis
ACCTTCTCCTCCCCAGGCCCAAACAATGAATATACTCACACGACAATGACGTACAACATTCCTCAATCCACCCCTCTCACGAACACCTTATTTATTTTATTTTTTTAATGTGTATTTTATTCAGTTTTTCCACTTACCCCACTCAACAATTTTGGTCTGTTTGACAGACAACGGCCGGAAATTGGAATAAGAAATTCGGGCGTAAATGAAAGATAGCGAAAAGCGTTTGCTTGCCATGCAAGGGAAGGGGAGAGGAAATTCTACTTCTATACCCTTCCCTCCTCCCTTTCTGGTCCTTCTAACCCCCTTCCTACTACTTCAAAGCTTCTCTCCCCCTCAACCAACCTCTACGAAAAAGCTCCTATTCTTGTATTACAATCACGACGAGTAGCTGGGTGCTTCTACTTCCGTTGCTTCAACAAGAAGGAAATTACGCAAACTATTTTCGAATAGACTCGTGCGGAGGGCCTTTTAGTCCGATAACGTTGGTAATACTGTATAACAGCACAGTATAGATCCCCGTCTTCTCTCTTCCTACCCTTCCCTCGCCCGTACTCTTCTCTACCTCCTTTTATAATAGGTGTTAAGGGGGAAGGTTGGGAAGCCTGACTGGGATGGCAAAATAGCAAAAGTGGTGGCAGGAGTGGGTTGAGTGAGTGAGTGAGTGAGTGAGAGAGACAAGTTTTGTGTAAAAAATTCCCTTCATCTCTCGACTTTGTATGGCGCGAGTTTAACATGGGGTTGTGTATATTAGGTTACATGCAACTTGATATCAGATACATTACTTCCCCCCCCCCCCCCNGTAGGGCGGGGTTTTAAACGGGGTTGTGTATATTTTGTTTACCGCCAATTTTTATCCAGTACACTTCTCCCCCCCCCCCCCCCCACACTGGTCTTATTAACCGTTCGGGTTATACGCCTGTGTACTAATTATACTAATGGTTTAGGGGTTAGAAAGGTTTGATTGAGAGAAAGGGCACCCACATTTGCGTGTAAGGAGAGTGGAAAACCATATAGGGAAAACCACCCTCAATGCACCCGACTGGTATTCAACCCCGATATCCCCATCTTCGGCAGTCTAGTCCAACATGAGAGTAGCTCGTTAGACTACGCGGCCACCGCAGTGGGCTACATTCAATCTTAAGAAAACGAAAGTTCGTTACTAGGAACTAGATGGAAAAATTAAACGTTATCACAACTGTATTCAATAATCACTATCGTAGCACAAGATCTATGAACGTTACTACGAATTTTTTTTCTAGATTCTCGTCTACTTTTTGCTAAAATTGGCCTTTATAATCATCTACTTTATACTATAGCTTACCTACTGCGGTGGTTGGACGGTGTATGACGTCAGGATTGCAATAGACTGGATTTATAAGGCTGGAGAAATTGAGGTTCAACCATTCTCTCCATATGCCAATTAGGGTACGTTTATCCCAAATCACTTTTATCTCTCTTAAGGATTAGGTCATTAAATAACATTTGTGTTAATATATTTACTTTAAATATATACCTCAATAGTAATTATAGTTAAGGAGAATTTTTTTAACACAAATATACATAAAAGTTCCTTTTGACAACAATGTAATCACACCACTCGTGTTTTGCCAATCCCTACCAAATTAGTTACAGGATTTTTGTCCTTATAAATATATAATGCAAGATAGTGCTGCTCTTTCCTCTTAGGTTGCAGTTATTCAAAAACAAACGAGCCCCTACGGCCTACAGGGAGGTTGCATAGTGTTGAACTGGACAAACAAACTTGCCTGGTAAAGCTGTCTTTGTCCTACAAAGGCCGCTAGTTTACTACCCACTGGCCTCTGATACTCTCCCAATTCTGCATACACAAACACAAACACACACACACGAAACACTTATGCACTTATCCTTATTTTACCCCTTTAAATCATTGATTAAAACAAAATAAATTATAAAAAAACAGCTATTTGTATCTACATGTTTCCAAGAAAATCTTTTTTAAGCCACTTTAAAGAATAATACAAAATATACAAAATGTGGGTAAATTTACCCTTTTTCCTAAAAATATTTACATAAAAAACTATTTAATATACGAATTAATCATTTTGGTGCTGTGTAATAATTGCGCTGGTTTTCGAATATGTCCCCAAACGAGTCTTCCAAGTTAAGAGAGACGTGACTTTTTATTTCGCCTCTTTCACGTTGGGGTGGTAGTTGGGTTGTGATGGACTTTTAAATGGATGTCACTCGCTTCCTTGACACCTAGCCTACCTACCAACCCTGCCAAAACGTAATTCATCACGTCCATTATAAGAGTATACAACTACTTCTAGCCGATTGTGGCGCGTTGGGTTTAAGTTTGGGCCAGTGGGCGAATAGGGCACGTATGACTTATTTCATTGTTTGGACAAATGATGGTGCTGTTGATGAGCTTAGGTATGTTTCTCTTATAAACTTAAAATAAATAATTTTATTGTTTAAAATTACGTAGGTTATAGTATTTTTGAAGAACATTATAAAAATGTTTATTATCAAGGAGATTTACTAAAGCGATAATAAGGCTTGAAAATAAATTGAAATTTAGTGGGGGACTTGAATATAAAGTGAGGGTGAATAGCTGTACAAAAAAGAAAGGATTGGTTTGAAAGATAGTACAAGACAGAAAACTTGAATTAAAACTAAACAAATTAAAAAATGTTTAAAACAGTTTTGGAACTAAATTATAAACACAGCTAAAATAGCACGAAACAAATTAAAAACAAGTAAAAATAAGACGTGTTGTAACATTTGATTTTAAAATGAAGATTAAGCTTTGAATATATAATATATGAAGTATATAGAATAAATTAGTGAATTAGAATAAGATAAGAATTGTATTTTTTTTAAATATTTATTTTAATTTTATCATATAGGTAGATAGTATAAAACTATAAAAAATATAAATAATATCCTTTCTTAGCACAACTTCTTACATGCCGTTCGTGCTATACGCTGAAAAATATTAATGTTAAAACAAATTTAAATATATTATAAGACAATTTAATGAAATAGAATTTAAAGTTATTATTATTAGCACCGCGTCTTACTACCCGTTCGGGTTATACGCATTTACGCTAATGTGTAATAGTAGGGTGATTGTGAGATGAAATGGAGGACCTATAGTTTAACGTGGAATCCGAACCACGGTGGAGGCCTGGCATTCCCCACATCCACAAAATGTCTTGTCAGAGGTGAAGGAAGGGTTTGGAAATCAGATAAATCTGTGCCGGGACCAAGGATTGAACCCCGCACCCCAGCACATAAGTCCGACACCTTACCCCTAGACCGCCAGGTCACTCTAATTTAAAATTACATTGAAAGTAATTTGAGATACAACTATAATGAATCTCACTTGATATACATACAAAAATATTATACATTGTAACTATATAAATATATTGTCTCACTCAGTCACGTGCATGCAGTTATCCAAATCAGAGTATCGAAATTCGGTTCTTGGTTAGTTCTTGAACATAGAACATCTTGAAAATGATGAAAACATACTTTTTTAAATGCATATATTTTATTTTACATTTTAAATGTGAGAATAATGGTATATTTTCACGTAAAAAGAAACTATTTTTACAAAATGAACTTTACTTAAGGATTACAACAAAAGGGTTGGACACAGTTAAATAAAACATTCTTCACTCGTTGAATTGCTTGTCTTTAAAAAAAAATTAAAAAATAGAGGTTTAAAATCTTTAATTGGTGTTATAAATAATAGGCCTATGATCAACAAACTTATGGTCCCCAGGGAAATAATGAATTAATTTAATACATTAATATTACATAAGACGTATATTTGACCAAATATGTCTCTTACAAATAATAACTGCGTCACTGCTAGCAATATTAACTACATTTTCTTTTTTATTGGGCTGAAAGATTCGATAAAATTAAATTAAAAAAACAAAACAATAAAATTATTTTTTGTGGATAAACTCCCAATAAACATTTTGTAAAATAACCAAATGACATTTCCTATTAATAGTAGGCATATTCTAAAGAAATGTTTGCCAGTTTTACTACTATCCTTATATAAGACACATTTATTCTAAATATTTTAAATTCATAAGTACATTTGATAACATTTTATTAATACGTAAGGTGAAAGGTTTTTGATAGAGGTAACATTTTGGAAGTTTTTTTTATATATAAGTCAAATGCCATTACCGTTTTTCTTCCAATAATCCAATCATTGGGCGATTTCCTTTACACTTGAACGCAAACTTATATTATCATTTGTTCCTCGAAAAAGAGGAGAGAAAACATAATAGAGGGACTGAGGGGGGAGAACAAAAAAGAAAAGTACATAAAAAATGTGCTGCAGACCCAGTGAACTGTGACCCTTTACTGTTATAAACGCTATGTCCTTTGCGAAGCTTGCGGCCAAAGTGAAAACCTCTCATTCACCCATCCTCTCCCCCCCTCCCCCCCAATACCCACAACCCAACCCTCCGAAGACCCCCTTGACATCGAAAGAGCAATTTAGATAACCACAGCTCCTTACAATAGATCGTTTTTAAGGATGGTGGAAGTATGGGGCTGTGGGAGGGCCGGAGTTTTTTTGGGGGTGGGGGATAGGGGTGAAGGTGGTTTGGGGAAGGAGTACGTCTGATTGACTAGAAGACTGATAAAAGCTCCCTTTTACATCGAGGCAAGTCTTTAAGAGGGTTTTGGGGGTAGGAAAGGGGTGAAGTCTAGCGAGGATGAATCGAGAAGGCTGTGGAAATTTGACGTAAAGTTAACCTCACACCCTTACATCACCTTTACCACCCCCAACAGATACTTCGTCATCATCTCTCCTTCGTTTCCCTTCCTCATCCCCTATATCGATACATATCGATCTAATGTGTTGTTACAAAACGTCTATTAGCTATACTTGATACAAAATTATGATACTAAGGCTACGACGTGTCAAATATTTTTTTTTTTTGCTTCTTTTCTTATGAAGTTGATTAATTTATCACTGTTGGTGAGCAAAAAGAAAAAATATATAAAAAGAATAGAAAGATAAAATGACGGGAAAAGGAACAAGAAACTGTAAATTAACCAGGTTGAGTCATAATAATTTCTGGTATCTAATGAAATGAATTATTAATGACAGTTGTTTTAATTGACCTATTAAAATGTGTCTCACGTAAAACAAACCTCAAGCAAAGTGATTGGAATAAAACAAATTAAATGAAATACTGATGTTCGGAGCAATAAGGTTTTAAGTCAAGTTAAAATTTATATATATATTTAATTTTTTGCATCTTACTACCCTTCCGAGCTATCCATATTTAATGAAGTTAGTGAGATAAAAATGGGAAACTATATCAAGAGGAAGTGTACCTGAATTTTCGTGAAGGGAGAACGGGAAGCCATCTAAAGAAACCCACCATCAAATACAGCCTGCCTGAATTCTTACTTCAACCTTCCTATCACCAGTAAACCCGACTAGATGATCTTTACATTTAATCGGCGTGCTCATCGATGCGGCTTTTAATAACGATAATTAAATGTTTTTCAAGAGGTAGTTGACTGATATTCTTGATATTAACTCATCAACGATGAACACGTGGTCTAATTTTCAAGCTCAATTAGTCTGATTGATGGGGATGGACAGGTTGGAGTTTGAATTCTGGCTGGGTGTACTGAGGGTGGGTTTTCCTAAATGGTTTCCCACGATTTACTTCAGAAAATGTTAGTACATTTCCTCAACATTATACCTTTCTTATCCTTATTTCATTGGCGTAGTTAATATATGCTTGTATCCCGAACGGATACTCAAACTAAGTTGAAAAAAAATCCTGTTTAAAGCAAAAGTTAAAAAAAATATCATTAAATGTATTCAACTATATGAGCTTATTTATTTATGTGACGACCTATTATATTCATCTAACGTCTAAACATCCACTAGATAGATTTAATATATATTCATCGTGGTTTAAGACTAAATGATAAAACAAATCAACAAGACGTTTGGTGAAATAATTTACTATCAACCTTTTACTATTGAAAATCTCACTATTAGCCAAGAAGAAATAAGAACATACATTTCTGTAGTTAACATGCCAAATACCTGTATTTTTTTTATATTAAATACAAATTAATCAATAAAACCACAAAAAAAGTATAAATACATTTATAAGTACATAATTAATTTAATTTTTGGATTATAGTAAACAACGTAATATGATAGCCTAAAAATTAAACCATAATGTACCATCTAACATATTACAATAATAATTTGGTGGCTTTGCACACGTTGGACTTAGCTAATTACGTCTCTTGACAGGCAATCCAATATATTGTGAGACAAACGATTTATACCACGTAACCACTGGTGAGGATGGTTTTTCAAGTTGTCTTACTCACCACTGAAATTACAAAGAGGACATAATATATAATACTAAATGAGAGTGTGTGGAGTGTGTGAAACAAGAGAGGGTATGAACTTCAATATATTTATGCTTTTACTTAGGTCTGTAACTACAACAATGCCAGTAAGATGAATATTTATTAACATCTAAAGAATCTAATATTGAAAATTTGTCTTTAACTCATATCCGCAAGATAAAATGTATTTATCCACCACATTTTTATCGGGAGGTTTAACTTACCTGTTAACTTTTATCTGAAAGTTAAAATTGACGTTGCCATAGTGACGCGTTGTTTTTCATGAGGTTTTGCCTATCAGAATATGTTTTTAGGTAAAAATCTTGGTTCGCGTGTTTAGTAAGCACAGGCCCAGTCTCTAACTATATATAAAGTTAGAACATTTAATTCACACTTTTATATAAACTGATAAGCGATTTGTAGAGTAATAGTTATATAAAAACAAATTATTGAAATGTGATTACATTAGATGAAATTTTGTAAACGTTGTACAAACTATTGCCCACTTTTTGGTAAACACAGAAATTATCACTTGCAAGACAACCTATCTTCTGCGCCCACGTAACGGCATCTGTTTCCTCACACTTGTTTAGCCGCCATTATCTAACAAATGTTGAGCGTTGTCGCCACGCACTAGGTTATAGTGGTAGCAGCAAGGCTTATAATCATTTGCGCGCACCAGTAAAAACAGTACCAACCTTGCATTTTCTGCATACAAATATATTGAACCTACAGATTTATCCTGCAGATAAATTCAGTTCATAATATATAAAATCCAATAAAGTGGTTGATGGTCTTTATCTAGTCGCTAACTTTTAATCCCCCGATAGCAATATTAACCAGTAGTCATAAGACCGGCCCTAAGTCGTTTAAATTAGCTTTTTTTATCCATTGAATTATTTAAACTGCCAAACACAGCATTTCAAACACATATGATACATTTATTTCGCAAATTAAGTCTTATAGAGAGACGGTGTTGCAATGAACACAATAATAAATAATTAAAATTCACTATCTAATAAATAAAATCAAAGTAAATTGAAATAAGCATTATAAAATGCCTATCACATCAAACAAAAGTTTGTTATTATCTTAGTACCGAACAGTCAGCCAGAATATTATTCGAATCGCAAACACATTTAACACAATCGCCAACTTTAAATTTTAGAAAAGAATTAAACTGACTAGAGATCAGTGGTACTTTATGAGATTACTAAGATTCCCAAGGAAACACGAGTTCACCCCATCACATCCTAATGTTCAAGAAGCCACGACAGTAACTAGGGTGGCGTATTGCCCCACTTTGACCTTTGGCCCCGATGCGGAGATAGTGTGTATTGTGATGATTACGTAATGTTGTTGTTGCTCTCTGATTGGTTGTTACGCAATGTTGCTTTCGCTCTATGATTGGTGGTTACGCAATGTTGTTTTAGCTCTCTGATTGGCTGTTGGCTTTACCCCCTCACTCCTCCCCTTTCATCTCCCTTACCTCTCCCCTCCTACCTTTTTCGGTGGTCCCGGACATGTTGGTTATTATTCTGGACATATTGGTTCTTGTTCCGGACATGTTTATTATTTATGTGCGCAAATTGATTTTTTATGTATGGGTAGGATTGGGGTGTTAGAGTTTATATATTTATTGACGTGCAGTCAGAGGCGCTGGGCGCTCTTCCTTCGGCATCGATAGTGAGCATCTTCTCTGCCCAGCCGCTTATGACAGCGTATCACGGCCGTAAAATCCCTTTCAATTTTCCCTCACTCCCTACCTTCCTTACATTGCCACAGAACAGAACGAACTAAGTAACACACTGCTCCCTCTCACAAGAATCTGTTGGACAGCCTTTCACTTCATCCCCTCCTCCTCACTTCATCATACCCCTCTCTTTGGGAGGTCGTCAGATGTCTCAAACTTGTTATAAATTTCGAAAGAGAGTGGCAACGACCTTGTTGAACAGTCATGAACCCACATGGCCACTTTATTTATCCCGGTGTTGTAATCGAAATGTTACAACCCCCTATGTGGTAATGGGTTTTTTCACAACTAGAGAGCATAGAAACAGCTCTTATTATGCACAATCAGGTGCCTCGGAAGCCTCAGTTAGGGCCACTATCCCTCAACCCAAAAGTCTACTAAAATTGGTTGTTTGGTATCGTCCGTTGACATTCTACGAAGTAGGTATGCGTTATGGATCAAAGGAGTAAGGTAGAAATGTTCCAGAGTTTACGTGGAGTGAGGGAGAGAAGAAAACCCCCCAGTTCACCCAATTGAGTTTCGAGCCCACGACCTCCCCTGCCATAACTATATGAGCTTGACATTTAGATTGTGTACCCAACATATATTCCAACCCCGATACCACTTAAACAACACAGAAATTTAATGTTCAAGATTATATTTTGATGTAATAATATATAGCTTTTATAAAAATTCATAAGTAATACAATTAAGAAGATCTTGAAATTATTTTAAATATTATTTAATGTCCGCAAATATATTTTTACGAAATCATATATAATTACATAAATTCATAAGTGATAACAGGGATGAATACTGATGACTTATACCTGGTTACAGTTTGGTGGGTTGACAAGACAAGTCGGTAAAAGAATAGATCGTGACCTTGAAATATTTCGCAATAGGTTTTCCCTGATGACTGGCGACAGTTTGGTGGCTCGACAAGACAGGAATATTTCGTGACCTTGAAACCATGAGCTAGGTCATTGACTCTGGCAACTCTCCCCCTCAGCAATGGGTTTTTTCCTGGTAATGTTGAAACTAGTTATCGCAATGTCGTAATCCCCTATGTGGTAATGGGTTTATCCTGGTGATGTCGCAACTAGAGAGAATTGACACAGCTTCAATTATGCGCAATCAGAGGACTCAGAATTCTCAGTTATTATTATTAGCACCGCGTCTTACTACCCATTCGGGTTATACGCACTTACGCTAATGTGTAAAGGTAGGGTGATTGTGAGATGAAATGAAGGACCTACAGTTTAACGTGGAATCCGAACCACGGTGGCGGCCTGGCATTCCCCACATTCACAAGATGTTTTGTCAGAGGTGAAGGAAGGGTTTGGTAATCAGATAAATCTTTGCCGGGACCGAGGATTGAACCCCGGCCGCCAGCATAGAAATTCTCAGTTAAGGGTCACTATCCCCCACAACAAAAGTATACTAAAATTGGTTGTTTAATATCGTCCGTCGACATGCGCGGATGTAGGTATCCATCATGGATCAGAGGAGTAAGGTAGAAATGTTCCAGAATTTACGTTGACGTTTACGTTGAGAGTAAAAAACCACCCCAGCTCACCCGAGCGATATTCAAGCCCGCGACCTCCCCTGCCACAACTATATGAGTGACACGTACCTTTTCTGGCAAAACGTGTGTTAGGGATAATTAAGAAAATGTTACAGAAGGAGAAATACTTACAGTTTACACGGCGGGGATTCGATTTCCGTCCCCACCAGACTAAGATGAGCCTGACATTTAAATGGCGTGCACACCGGGATTTGAACTTCGATANATAATTAGATGAGCCTGACATTTGGACGGTTTGCACACTAGGATTCAAACCTCGATATCTTTAGTACAGCTGATGTCTGTTATAGCGGTCGTACTTCCTGCATCCCCACCATTTTCGAAGGGGCTTTGCTGGTTGACCAGATTTTTCTAAACCAGGTAGAATGTGTACACGCATTTGATTGTAGAGATAAAATAAAACGTCGATCACTCTGTCATTGGCAATCTAGTGACACCTTAGATCATGCAATCATTGATGCAAGTATACAAATTTATATATCTACTCTGTGAATAGCGTGTTGGACTACGCGGTCACCAAGTTGGGTGAAATAATTTTGACAAAATTAAATTATGCCAAAAAGGATTTCCAAATATTAATTATCTCGTTGCAGCCCTGTTCTAGTGTTGGATAAGCACTGAAAAAAAAATGTATAATTGTAAGACTGACCACCTTAGCTCAGTAGGTATTTTTTCTGCCTAATAAGCAAGAGGTCCTGGGTTCGACTCCAAGAATGGCGAAAAATGTATAATTGGTGGAATACGGGTTTCCCCCTTTCAAAGTGATTCATTATTGCTCGTGTAATAGGTGTTCTGTATGTTCTAGATTTAAGTTAGATTGTAAGTAGTGTGTTGATATAATCAGTCGGTGCATAGAATGCACGTTAAATACTTCAAATAAACTTAAATAGAAAAAATATACTTGTAAATAATATTCATTTGTGACTATATATTTATGCGTGATAAAAAACTCGCTTCATAGGTCGAATAGTATAAGGCGTCACCCTCAAGTTAGACCGGTATGATCATGACGGGGAGAGATTGAGATTCAAATCCCGTTTAGAGTTTGAAGTCCCCCCCACCCCTTGATGGTTCCCTTCTCTCCTTCCAACCAAATTTTGGTAGATTATGTTTAAAATGCGTCCTTTCTCGTTCCTACTCCGTTTAAGTAGCCTAATTATCGCATTTATACCTATAACCTGAACGGTTAGTAGGATGCAGTACTAAAAATAAAATAAAAACATGGTTTCCTAACACAAAGTGTAAGGTTTATCTTTTTAGACGTTTGAAACATTCACATACCTACACTAATTGAGTAGTGGTGAGGAAGATAGAATTTATAATATCTGTAGCCACACCCGGATGGAGGGATGATGAAAAATCGTTTAAGAAAATACACATCCAGTGCCTGTTAGAATCTCGCCCAACTCAACTGTGAGTGGAGGTTCAATTTGTGATTTATCATTCTGGTTATTCTCATCCCCTATACATGCTAATGTAAAAGCACCTCCATTAATGTACGCTTTTTATCCCGTACCCTAAATAAATTAAATTAATAAGAGGAATTAAATGTATCCACATTTTAGTGAAAAGGAGAGTGGTAAGCCGTCACTGGAAAAGTGCTCACACTTTCCAGAGACACGACAGCCATTTTTTAAACTCCTTGAACCGTACTACGTCACTGGTTGTCCTTCATATTAGGAGGGTATAAGTGAATACTAAATATCAGAGATTCAAACCGCCCACTAGAATGGAAATTAACACCACAACGTTGTCTAAAGTATCAGGCCCGCGATGCATAACAGCTAGTATGTTTATGACGGTAGGTAGACACGACAGGGGGTTCGAAACCCGATATTACCTCCATGTCATGATATTTTACTTCGAGATCTGATTCCTGAAAGATTCTTTAAAAGTCTCTCTCTCTCCACGCAAATGCAGGTGCGGGTTCACTTCCTTGTCCTTACTCTCTTAGAGTAATTTTTATTGTTTCAAAATAAAAGTAATTATTTTGTTACCAAACCTATGTCAACCTATAATCATTTGAGCTGGAGACCCCCTATCTCACCAAAGAGGGTGGCAGTCAGTGGACCAGGATTTGAACCCCCCTGCAGTTTAGTATATTGTGAGAGTGCCGTCTTAGACCAGGGGGTGTGGTGGGTTCCCAATTTTCACTCTGGTGCAAGTGGGCATGCCGTATAAATGTCAGGTTCATCTATTTCTGGTGGAGAAAACTTGCAAGTGTAAGTGCACTTCCATTAACCTACGCTTTTTTTAGCCCTACCCTAAATTAAATAAACCAATAAATAACTTGCAGCCCGTGTCATTTGCCCTCGAGTTCTATAGGGTATCAGTTCACTTCTGCTCTAGTATTGGGTTAGCACTGAAATAATGTTTAATTGTAAGACCGACACTTTAACTCAGTCTGTAGTGTGTTTGCCTACTAAGCAAGAGGTCCTGGTTTAAAGAAGACTATACATTTTACTATAAACTAATGTTATTTCGGTGGCGTGGTTAGCTAGCACATAGTTCCATGTTAAACTAAACCATGGAGGACGGGGGAGCTCAAGGTTCAAATCACAGTTGGGTGAACTGGGGTTTATATTTCACTCCACTTCTACGCAAATGTGGGTTCAATCTTCCCAATTATTGATCCATTAGTGTAATTAGTATTTAAGCGCATAACCTTAACGGGTAGTAAGACACGGTGCTAAAATGTGTCAAGTTCATGTGATCTATAAATAATATGTGTGCCAGATCACGTTTGAGTTCCCATTTTAGAAACAGTGTTATGGGGGAGGTTGGTGTTTGATCCCACAGCAAGTTATTTTTTTGGGGTAAATTTTCATGAATCGTGTTCCACTACCAACTCTGGAAAATTGAGATCCAGTCCCTTGGTAGATCTAATTTATTCAGCCTTACTTCTTTCTTGTGTTAAATATTAGACATGTAGAACGATGGGAAGCTGTGTGTGTGTGTGTGTGTAAATGGACATTATAGGTTTTAATAGATTTCAGGGTAAACTAAACAAATCCACGCCATAATACTAAATATTATAGATTGCTTCATCAGCGTCGAAATTCAAACCTACCAATTATCAATCTTTTTACGTAATTAGTACTTAAGGAGTTCAATGTTTAATTCTTTGTTGGGTAACCTAGGGTTTTTTTCCGCTATCCCTATAAACAAATGCGGTTTAAAACCTTCCAATTATTAATCCGTTAGCGTAATTAGTACTTTAGCGTATAACCCGAACACGGTAGTAAGACGCAGTGCTAAAATGTGTTGAGTTCACGAGTGTGTTGTGTGAAATATTAGCTTAAACAAAAATGTATTTAAGACTATAAACCAATATTTAAGTAGTGAAATAATAATAGTATACTCATTCCTCCTTTCTGTTCATATACTATACTTGATAAAGCTATATTAACCACACGTGTGTAAGCAATAGAGATTAACATTTAATCGTCTGTGCTCTTTATTATTTATTCCGGCAAAGTTGTATATTACCAGCACCTTTTTGTCACAACATATTCTAGAGACCAAATGGGTGCACCCAATTTGAAACGTCATATTCTTCTCTCGGGTTTGATAACTAGAGGGCATGAAGCACCCAGCGAAATATATCAGGGTTCGAATCTGTGTTGGGCGAGGTTGGGGGATTTGAATACCTGCCGAGGTGTATATTTGGTAGTTCCCACTAAATAGTTTCCCACTCTCCCTCCACGTAAATGCTGGGACATTTCCTTACTCCCCCTCCACCTAAATGTGGATTCAACCTCCCCAATTCAGAATTCAGTTGGACTAGTGGATCTGCTTCTTCTTTTAATCTGTTGTAATGTTTGGCTTGGTTGAAGTATACATAGAGAAGAGCCAGCTTCGTTAAGATTGTTCATTCTCTAAAAGGAGGGCATAGTGATAGATATCCACTTTGGTGGCCTCGTTGGCTAACGCACTACTCCTATACTTGAGCTTGTCTAGCAGTTGGTCCAAGTCGTGTCGGCCACTTGACCCACCCAGCCTTCCAAATAATTGTTTTCATTT
>CABFVZ010006150.1:0-21308 GCA_902151445.1 Timema monikensis
AATTAAGCATTATAACTATTTAAACAAAAAATACATAACAATTTTGCTCTATTATTACTTATTTTAATATTTTTATTCTATTAAAAAGACTCACAATCATAAAAAACAAAGAAAATAAAATAAAATATTTTCACTCTTGCACAGCCTTAATGTCCAGGGGTGCCGTATTCAAGAACAAATTATTACTCTGCAACACTCGACTTACGTTATCTAGCACCGCTCAAGCGTCTAAATGATCTTCTCGCCTAAATGAGCCATACACAGGGTTCAACCCCAGTTCGTGCTGTTCAAAAGTAAGCCAACTTGATCATTGGCACTGATACCATGGTCCTGCAGCCGATTGAGCAAAGCCGTAATTTGTTCTTCAAGCCATCTTAATGGGTCACGATCGCTTGCTGAAGCAACAAGATATACGGTATCTTCTCTACCAGTATAAAATAAACCTCTCAATTGCTTAGTTCTCTCCTCGACAATTCGAAGAGAGACACCTTGATGCATCACTCCACCCACCTCGTTTACCGGGACACTAATTCCTGCCTGAGGTGATGATGACGGTCCCGCCCCCACATTATCAGTGCCTTGTAGGGAGGCCGTGATCCCTGCCTGCCACACCCCTACAACATCGCGTTACGGGAAGATGTCTGGGAGCAGCAAAGCTTCCTCTGGCTGGGTGGGGGTTACGGAGGTTGGGGTCTGTTTCACCCCTTACCTCCGCCTCGGACAGCCATATACAGTTTCCAATTGAGCTAAAACACAAGAGTTTGAAATAAAAACAAGTCAAACTAACTTCAAAGGGAACGCTTGAAGTAATATTCTTCCAATCAAAGGCAGTTTAAAAAAGTCATTCCCAGCATTTTTAAATCAATCAAGTTTTCATATAATTTAGCAAAATAATTCCTGAAAACAAAATGAGAATTTTACTTATAGTTTGTCCTCCGAGTGAACAGTGTGAATATCATTTATTAATATAGATCCCTCAGTTGCTTTAACTACTAAATTTAAAACACACTTTTTTATTTAACAGATTGCTTGGATCATTATATTTACTACAAGATTCTATTTTAAAAGTGTTTTCACAGTATTCTATTATAGAGGTTCACTAAGCAATCTGCTCATTATATGCTCTTTCAATTTATACAACATTTTTTATTATTTTAACGTAAAATAATAGTCTCCCGTATGGTTGCATCAATCGCATTCAGAGCCGAAAAAATGTATTTTAAATAATTGTGTGGCTCTAGGGACGGTGGTGGAGGTGCTATTGCGGGAGACTCCGCAGACATCATATGGCCCCATGCATCTGAAACAAACATAACTTTGTATTAGAATCTTTTAACGTAAGTGATGGCCATGAATAATCATACAGAACTACCTATAAATCTGAATAGTCATTTTCACAAGAATTACTATAGTCCTGCTGGTGACTCGAACCCTGGACACCCAAATCAGGAGGTATGATTCTACCCACTGAGCTAAGTTGTTATAAAATAATATTTCAACAAGGAAATCATCTTGAAATAATATATTTACCGTTTAGCATTTATAAAATAAAAATTTGATAATACCCATTTTTCTTATGAAAAACCCACCAATTTAGCACATTATTCATTATTCTAAATAATTTTGCATGGTGCAATAATTTTACTTTTAAAAGCTAAGTTTCTTTCCTACAATTCTGGTCTTTCATTGGCCAGTAATTACCAACCCTTTGCATTCAATTCTTCCATGTAGGCACCGAAGCCGATCAAATACTTGGATGTCTGCGGATCTCCCTACAGCGAATTCTCTAAAAAATACAACGCAACAGATTAGTTTGATAATCAGTATGGCTGAAATTTATAATATTCTCAAGAATGTTAAGGGAATCTTAGACAATCAGCGGCGTTAGCTCGTCCAAGTCATTATATACTTTATGATAACACACATCTCACTTTGAAGCGTTAGCCTGTTCTTCGTTTCTGTATTTAAAAGCCCCACAGTAATGGTTGTCCTCATCCAAAGGCCAAGCTTTACAAATATTCCCCCTGTTCATGTTGGTCACCGTTGTAGATATATTTGCATTGATTAGAAATATACAGCATTTTAGCGGTGAGAACGGATGTTTAGGTACTTTTGAAACGACAAGACTTTTTTTTTTCAACCAGAAAATTATTTTTAAATGGATTGTTTTCTGTTGCATTTATACTGGATTATGCAATATCTTTCATAAGTGAAGGGGGTCCCCCGGAACTGATGGCGCTGCGGTAATTTTAAACACTACCCTCAAGAAACACATTATTATGTTAAGTATAATAAACACTTGTTCAATACATCTTTTAAATAAAATTTAGTTTGTAGTAAACTACCCTCAAATAATTTTATGGGTTTTAATAAATGTATTCAATAAACTAATCTTAAATAAAAAATACATTTTTTTAATTTATTATAACCACTCATCTTTATACGATTTTAAAATAATATTCAGTCATTATTAAACTACCAAAAAAATTAATTATCATTTAAATATAGCTAGGAATCAAGTTTTATCAATAAACTACCCTTGATTATAATAAACATTTGTTCCGGCATAACTTTACCCAAAATGTCATCCAAAAAAATCCCTGCTTAGACCCTTTCAAATTATATATAATTTTAATTACCACATGTCTATTATAAATTAATAAACTCTGCCACTGTCTATTGTATTTTTGAAATCAATTAAATGTATACACTTTGATATAACAACAAATAAATAATCAGTGTGACTGCTAGAAAAGCACATTTACTCACCCAGATCCGTCAGTGAAGCATAATCACTCATCCCAGTTTGCTTCTTTACCACTCGAAGACAAGTTATCCAATGCAAGGATTTCAAAACAGGTGCCGTTATTTATAGCTGTCACCAGGTAAGGTTGCGACGGAGCGATGACGTCATAGGAAAAACCCGTTGCCTGGTCCAATGAACTCAATATCTATTCTTGTCTCAACACGTCTTGTTGGGCCGCTAAACTAGCGCCAGGGCTACGACATAACACTCAATGATTACGTCATCGATAAAACTCAGGTTGCCGAGGTCAATGTCCTCGCGGTTTCAAGGTCACGATATATTCCTGTCTCAACACGTCTTGTCAACCCACCAGACTGGCACTAGGGTTGCGACATAACACGCAATGTTTACGTCATCGGGAAAACCCAGGTTTTCGAGGTCAATGACCTCACGGTTTCAAGGTCACGATCTATTCCTGGTGTCAACACGTCTTGTCGACCCGCCAGACTGGTACCAGGGTTGCAACATAACACGCAATGATTACGTCATCGGGAAAACTCAGGTTGCCAAAGTCAATGACCTCAAGGTTTCAAGGTCATGATCTATTCCTAGCCGTCAAGGTATGAGTCATCAGAGTTGCGACATGACACGCAATAATTTCGACTTCGGGATAACCCAGGTTGCCAAGGTCAATGACATTACTGGTTCAGGGTCACAATCTATTCCTGTCTCAACTCGTCTTGTCGTCCCGCCAAACTGGTGCCATGTATGAGTCATCAGGGTTGCGAGAGAGTGATAACGTCACCAGGGAAAACCCATTGCAGGTGAGGGTTGCAACATAGTTCAAGCTCGTTATCTATGCATAGCCGCCAAACTGGCGCCAGGTATGAGTAATCAGGGTTGCGACAGAATGATGACGTCAGCAGGGAAAACCCATTGCGACATCATTCATGGTCACGATCTATTCCTAGCCGTCAAACGGGTGCCACTCATCAGGGATAACCCATTACCACATAGAAGGGAAAGAGGGGGAGGAGGGGGAATGCCAACAGCCAATCAGAGAGCGAGGGGGCGTGGTCACGTGATCTCTACAGCCAATTAGAGCGCTGTACCTATACGTCCCGAAAGATACTTACTTCTATAAAAATAATCTATAGTGTAAAACTTATCTCTAAAGCATTAAAACTCTTCAAATTTTACTATCAGGGCAATGATTTTTGCTCTTGACAAAAATTATTATTTGGGCCATGTAGCGCTTTAAGGATATGTTTAATGTATAATTTTACTTTAAAAAATAAAGATGTTCTTCGCCAAGCTTGGGTCAAATAACTCAGATCTGTAGGGTCTAGGCCTATGTACACATATATGTTTGAAAATAATATACTTGGGAGTATTAAGACCCCGCTGTGTGCTTTTGATACAAATTTTAGATTGGGATCTGGAGCTCCTTAAAAATGTGTATAATGCAAGATTTTTCTTTACAAGAATATGTTTCTCCACAATTTTGGGTCAAATTGCTCAGATCTGTAGGGTCTAGGTCAATTCACACTTGTATGGTTGGATAGAAAATTGAGTGTATTATCAGGGCCCCGCCTTGTGCTCTTGACAAAAATTCTCGTTTGCCTTAAAGATGTGTTTAGTGCAGGATTTTGCTTTTTAAAATTGTGTACTTCACGCTGTTTAGGCCAAATTACTCAGAATTGTTTTATAAGCAGAATCAAACATAATATTAGAGATTTTTGAAAAAAATTATTTTTCATTTTAAACATTTCCCTTTTTAAAAAAAATTGCTGTGAACGCCCTTTATAATTAATTTCTGGACTAATTTTGTGTTGGCTATATTTGTTTTTCTCGTGTTGGTTATAGACGTGTAGCTTATTGTGAATGTGGAATAGTTCAGCTCAATAGTAAAATGGCGTTGTAAAAGTAGCTAAAGCTACTATCACACGAACTTCTATGCTGGCGGCCGGGGTTCGATCCTCGGTCCCGGCACAGATTTATCTGATTTCCAAACCCTTCCTACACCTCTGACAAGACATCTTGTGAATGTGTGGAATGCCAGGTCGCCTCCGTGGTTCGGATTCCACGTTAAACTGTAGGTCCTTCATTTCATCTCACAATCACCCTACCATTACACATTAGCGTAAGTGCGTATAACCCGAACGGGTAGTAAGACGCGGTGCTAATAATAATAATACTATCACACAAGACTTGCTTATACTAGAAATCAAGTGTGCTAGCTAGCACCTAGATATCTGTATACTAGCTAGTACAATAGAAACGGGACTAGATTATCAACACGCTGCTAGTTTGGTACTAGGCTCTAGTGCAAATATTTATCGAACGTCAGAGATTAATTTTGAGTGCAGCAGCTGCATTAATTACTAATAAATATGTTGAAAATTATGAGAAGGAGCGTAGGAAAAAGAATATAGACACGGGACTGGTTGGAAAGACGAAATAATGGTTTCGGGATGCTAAAAATTATACATCCTAACTCTATTTCATGATAACCTCCTCTAAGTTAAACCATCCTCATTCCTAACTCATTAGCGTAATTAATACATATGCATATAAGCTGAACAGATAGTAAGACGTGGTTTAAAAAAAACCTAAATGATTGTTGAATTGTACCTAATTCAGTGCTCCTTTTGTTTGGTTTTCAATAATCACAACTCTGAGTATTTTGTTTTATTTACAATCGTGGCTAACCAATTGCGTACCTGTACCCCCAATGTTCTAAAATAACTCATGGTTCACACGGTGATATGAGGATGGTTCACGATCATGTTGAAACATATGCTTTCCTTTATAATTTCGCTTGAGATTACCATTAACAATATTTATATTTATTGAATGTGAATAAGGTAATATTTATATTGCCTTTAGACCCCTTAAGTTTATCTCTTTTTAAACTGGCTCATTGTTAGTCTACAGTATGTTATAATAAATAATAACTCTAGACATAATAGCAAATTGACTTAAAAAGAAAATTAATTAAAATCAGGAAAAAATGTAATAAATCATAAATAAAGCTTGGTTAATTTTGTTTATTTTAATATGTTATACTCTTCATGTTTCCTTTTTATAGTTCAATGTACAAAGTAAAATAGAAAATACAATATTGTAAATATCTTAAAATAGCCCATATAATAAAGTTATTCATACTAAAGATAGTAATGTTGGTGTGCAAACTGTTAATACCTGGCCCAAATACTGTCATTGATACTAGAAATGTTGCTGGACTTGTGGATTATCTCGTTCAAGTTTTCCTTCAAGAATTCCAGGCACGCACATACCAGTGGCTCCATCTGCAGAAACACCGATGACACCAGAATTGGGACCACGTTAGAAGTGTCTTAAACAAATTAAACATGAATCTGTAAATGGACCTTATTAAATGACGATATTAAATCACTATTAGCCTTGTCATTAAGTAAATGGCCAGTTATATAAAAGAGGTATCGATGAAATTGTGTAATTTTAAGATAAAAAAATAAACTTAATGAGTACTAATTAATAAGAATATAGGCCTGTGTGACAATACGCCACACTATTATATTATTTTTTATTGGTTCAAAATTAAATCCCATACTCACAATATTATTTTATTTTCAGTTTACACTCAACATGACGAAATTCATGGAATTCAAGTTATAATAAAACCTGAAATAACTTGTTTTTTTCAAAGCTAAGGCCAATAGGCTGTTCAGTGTAAATATATACATGAGGGTTTTGACTTTTTAAAATCAAATTCCAAAGAGAAGAAGACAATCTGAGTTTTAAAACAGATCTTTTGAATTATATTGTGAACAAATTATCTCTTATCTAAATATAATTTTTTAAATGATGTACTTATTTTAAATATTTTTTATTTCAACTACATTTTTAAATTTAATTTTGCTTTGGATATATATTTAAAGCTAGGGTATTGTGTATAAATCCTAGTACAAATAGCTCTAACTTTCTACACTTTTTTGGTTTGGTTGGATAAAAAAAATTGGAAATGTGTATTTGAATAATTTTTATAATGGGTCCTATTTGATGGCCAAATGGGGCCTTATATAATTTGATCAATAAACTTAAGATCATCAATATAGCGGCTATGTTAAGCGGATTGAATCATATTCCAGGCTATTTCGAAATGCAATATTTACGCTCCTTAAATGTAGTTTATTTTTAAATATCTAGTACAGTAGTGATAAATAGATACCCTCATGAACGTGGTATCTCAGGGGTGCAGAGGGGTATGGATGAATTTATTTCGACTATGTATGCGGTTTTCAGGACAGTGGTATCTTCGAGGGGTAGAGGGGTATGTATACATTTTTATCGATTAGGGACCTATGGCTTTTCAAGGGTGGCAGCGTGTTCAGGGGCATGGGTTCTAATCTGGCCACGTAGGGCGAGGATGAATTTTTGTTGGAGGGAGGGTGGGGGCAGCTCACGCGCTGATGTGCTCCAGCGAGGCTCAGGGGGGCTGGCGCGTGGGTGTGGGATACGCTCGAAAGGATATATTTATGGCTGAATTTATTCACGGCTCACGAGTCATTGATCCTGGAGGTTGACAGATGTGTTCTCAGCATTCATTGCAATCACACATGAGTAAACAAATACGATACAGGCTTCATTGATGTTGGGTGAAAGTGTATGGGATAATATCGGACGGTAATGATCTTTTTAAAAAAAGTATTAAGGACATGACTTTGTGGATGTAGTCTTTTTCTCTCGAACACGCATGGTTCAATATTCAAGCCTTAATACCGAGTTGCGAAAGGGTGCCCCCTTCTTCTCGGTCTTAACTGCGTTGGTGAACGATCCCTCCCTCAGATATGACACTGGAGTCATTGAAACTTTATGGGATAATACAGGGCGGTAATAATATTTAAAAAAAGATTGTAGTCTTACAGAGGACATGTGTGCATGTACACTTAGGCGGAGGGATATTTATAAGACACACGCGTTAGTGATCCTGGAGGTTAACAGATGGGTTCTGGGACTGGAACCTCCTCCGCTAAAAGAGTGTATACATTTAATCGCGTCGTCAAAACAACCCTCTCAGGGAGGCTAGTTATGGCTGAGTTTGTTCACACGCAGATGCGACACGCGCTTCAATGATCCTAACGTGGACATCTGCGTGAGATGAGCTATGAAACTTCCAAATCATTATACTTTACCCTGAGAAGATTAGTATAATCCTATGATTTCACACAAACGATAATCTTCAAAAGCTGACTCATTCAAAGTAGCACGCATAGTAAGGTAAAGGAGGGGATGGCTAGGAATCCTCTCGTTCTTATATATATATATATATATATATATATATATATAGACCTAAGCCCTATAGGTAAAATCATTATCTTCCATCTAAAATCTAATGATTGCCAATAACCATGTTTAGCGAATACGCAGCCATCTCGTTAAGTACGGTAGGATCTAGCGAGATCGTACCGAGAAAGTTGACAGATTTAGAGGTTGGTCGTGGTTACCGCATTACAAGTATAAAAGCGTTGAACACTCGCTTTGTCAGTGAGTCCCCGCTTTTTTTTTTTTTGTGCGTGAAGTATAATGTGTGGTTGCCTAACCGCTTTTCACTGCTTACTGACGCACAGGTAGAAGACATCGCCAAGGCGGACTTGCTGCTGGTATACAAGGGTATCTCCAAGATTAGCAAGGCGGAGTTGCTGCTCGTATACAAGGGTATCTCCAATCTTAGCAAGGCGAAGTTGCTACTCGAATACAAGGGTATCTCCAAGATTAGCAAGGCGGCCATCTTGACCTTTGAAAGTAAGTGTACATTCGAATTTGCCTAGTTATACAACATGTGCGTGCATGCAAATGCGTGTAGGGAAGCAAGTTTACGTAATATTTTCTTGTATCGTTTTACCGCTCTTAATATACAACCAAATTATTCAAAAATGTTATAGTTAAAAAACCTACTGCTCATTTTTAAATGTCCTTATAACGTTTACCAGTCTTAATTATTTAAACGGATTATGGCATATACGAACTAGATGTTATAAAAATAAGATTAAAGCTTTAAGGTTTAAAGTTATCTACAATATTTGAATTGCCCGCGTGCCAATATTCAATAAAAGTTAACTCAAAGTTGAATTAAATGTTATAAGAAATAAGATTAATTATTTTTCTCATGTATAAAAGATACAATTAAAAATTTATGGTTCAAAACTCTACAATATTCGAATTTTATGCTAAGATACTAGCGTTTTCATAAAAATGTCACTCTATAGTTGTCAAATATGAATTAAATTTTATCAAAATGAGATTAATTATTTTTCCTTTTGTATCCAAAAAATAATACAATTAAAGCTTTATAGTTCAAACACATCTACACTATTCGAATTGAGTGCTAATATATTAGCGTTTTCATAAAAATGTCCCTCTATAGGAGTCAAATATGAATTAAATGTTATAAAAATAAGATTAATTATTTTTCTCTGGTATCCAAGAAGGTAAGTGTACATAGCTCACGCAAATTTTTAAAGCATTCAAATTTGGTTGGTTATACAACGTGTGTGTGTGCGTGCATGCGTAATTGTGTAGGGGAGTGAGTTTATATAATATTTTTTGTATCTTTTCCGGTCTTAATATACAACCAAATAATTCAAAATGGTCTAGTTTTAAAAACCCACTCTTCATTTTAAATGTCCTTCTATCGTTTACCGGTCTTAATTATTTAAAAAGGTTATGTCATATACGATTTAAATGTCATAAATTACGATTAAAGCTTTATGGTTTAAACTTCTCTACAATATTTGAATTGCCCACGTGCTAATATTAAAAAAACGTTATCCCAAATATGAATTAAATGTTATAAAAATAAGATTAATTATTCTTCTCTTATATTAAAAAAATACAATTAATGTCTTATGTTTCAAACCTCTCTACAAAATTCGAATTGCGTGCAAAGATAATAGCGCTTTCAAAAAGATCACTTTACATGAGTCAAATATGAATTACATTTTTAAAAAATTTGAATAATTATTTTTCCTCTTGCATCCTAAAAAACAATACAATTAAAGGTTTTTGGTTCAAACCTCTCTACAATATTCGAATTGCGTGCTAAGATACAAGAGCTTTCAAAAATTGTCACTATAGGAGTCAAATATGAATTAAATGTTATAAAAATAATATTAATTATTTTTCTATTGTATCCAAAAAACTATACAATTAAAGCTTTATGTTTCAAACCTCTCTACAATATTTGAATTTAGTGCTAATAAACTAGCGCTTTCAAAAAATGTCGCTCTATAGGCGTCAAATATGAATTAAATGTTATAGAAATAAGTTTAATTATTTTTCTCTTGTATCCTAATAACAATACAATTAAATCTTTATGGTTCAAACCTCTCTACAATAGTTGAACTGTGAGCTAAGATATTAGTGTTTTCAAAAAATGTCACTCTATATGGCTCAAATATGAAATAAATGTTATAAAATATCAGATTAAATATTTTTCTCATACATTCAAAAAAATAATAAAATTAAAGCGTTAAGGTTCAAAGCTCTCTACAATATTTTAATTGTGAGCACGGTAAGATACTAACGCTTTCAAAAAGTCACTCTCTAGGGGTCAAATATGAATTTAATATTATGAAAAGAAGATTAATTATTTTCTCTTGTTTCCAAAAAACAATATAATTAAATCTTTATGGTTCAAACCCCTCTACCATATTTGGATTGCTCGCGAGCTAAGATGCTAGCGCTTTCAAAATGTCAGCCTATAGGAGTCAAATAGGAATTTAATGTTATAAAAAATAAGATTAATTATTCTTCTTTTGTATGAAAAAATACAATTAAATCTTTATGATTCAAACACCTCTATAATATTTAAATTGCTCGCAAGCTAAGCTACTATAAATTTGTTACTTCAATGTCATTATATCAAAGCTTCATGATCTGGCATCTGTAAACTAACCACGCGCTCCTGTTCTATAGCTGTTTCGGAGTCACTCGGTGAGATCCTAAAGCAAGCCGTGCAGAAATGAAGGGTTAATGCGCGGATTGTAGTTTTTTGATGCCTTCTTAGACCCTTTCAGAGCATAGCGTGACCTTAGAACCATGTCGAGGCCTCTAGCAAAAGGAGCTCGCCTGACATCTCTTATCATCGTAACCCGACAGACTAACGGGACTAAGGTGTATACCCTCGATGAATTAAGCTCTAATGAGCAACTGTTAATCAAATACCCTAGACATGCTAGTCGTGACCGTCGTGATGGGGAGGTCTTGCATTGAACATATATCTGGACAGATTAAGACCTGGAGTGTACTGATATTGGGACAGGACGATATAGACGCACAGATACAAAAACTTATGACCCTGTCGCAAAACCTATGTATAGGATTTATCCAGTTTAGACTTTACCTGGAACCACTAAGACTCTCTATCAAACTTATTATTATTATTAATAATAATAATAATAATAATAATAATATTTAGCACCACGTCTTACTACCCGTTCGGGCTATACGCTTTAAGTATTAATTACGCTAATGGATTAGGAATTGGGAAGGTTGAATTAGAGGAAGTGAACCCGCATTTGCGTGGGGGGAGAGTGGAAAACTATTTAGGAAAAACCACCTCCAGTTCACCCGACTGAGATTCGAACCTCGATCTCCCAGTCCTCAGCAGTCGAGCTCAACACGACAAGCGCGTTAGCCAACTACGCCACCGTGGCGGGTTATCAAACTTATTGAATAGGCGTACATCCGACACATAAAGACGTACTCTATTACCAGTGAACTACCTTATAAGGATCCTGTACAGTTTCTCGTTGCGCACGGGGTTATTTACGCAAAGACGGTAGATGAATCACTAGCAAATAACTTGATAAGGGTAAATTGCAGCCTCGTCTGTGAGCTTATGCATTTTACCGAAGGTAGAGTTTGAAAAAGGTTACTTCAACTCGACTCAATGTGAGATATTTTTTCCAACAAACATGGAAGAGATATAGGAAAATAATGTGATCTTCTCACTCCTTGCTCAGTTTGAGACATTTGTCTTTAGAGACTCGGGATGGATATATGACGGCACATTGGAAATTAGAACCAATAACTCTAAAAACTCAGCTTTCCCGATTGTGGCTCGGGTTCAAATCCCTGAAATTATATCCAAACAAAAAGCGTTGATAAATGTACAATCCGAAGAAGAACTTTTCTTCCCCGTATCTGTATTGACGTGCATCTTTGAACCGACGTGAAGACCGCAACGTTTGTCGTATACTAGTTTTCGAGACGTGCTGAAACTTGATGGAATCCCGCTACTGTTCAAAATAAGGTATATCGAACGCTTCGAAAGGTCAAACGATATATCCGTTAATATGTACAGAGCAAACAACGATGGAAATGACACTTATATTGACAATGCTGACAACTCTAAAGATAAAAAACACAAGTGATTGTTCCTGTACACGCCCGTGCTAAAGAACATACCAGTCATGTTAGTTTATTCATGATAAGAGTGCATGGAACAGAATATTATCATTTCAGTGTGATCAAAATATATCTCAGTTAATAAAACCGTAAATTACGTTAACATCTAAGAAAGGACGTAGGTACTTTTGCGATCGATATCTGAACGCTTTTCTGACCAAAAACAAATTGCATAACCTAAAGAGACGTGTATAAAATTTGTTTCTCTAAGGAGTACATTCAATCAAGGACAGGATAGATTCCTCACGTTCTCACACTATAAGCAGCAGGAGAAAATAGGATTTATCGTATATGTGGACCTGGAGAGCTTACTCGTGCCAATAGAGACTTGCGATCCTAACACGATATTTTCTTATACTGAGAACGTACAGCATCATGTGGCTTACTTTGTGGGTATGTACACTATATGTAATTTTGATGACAGTTACTCCAAGTACCACCGCTTTACAGGAGGAGATTGTGGCTATCAATTCGTCGAGGCGCTCGTAGATATGGCAAACCATGTACTAGACTACTATAGTACTACCATTCCAATGACGCCTATAACTCCCGTTCAAAGAGATGCTCATAGTACGGCCTCTCATTGCCATACATGTGAAAATCTTTACGAGAATGATGAAATTCGCATTATGGCTCATTGCCACTTGACGGGACTTTATCGTGAGAGTAGTCACGCGGGATTCAATATTAATTACAAGAACCCAAACTACCTAAGCATAGTAATCCATAACGCGCGTTGTTTCGACAATTTATTCCTTCTTGAATCGCTTGTTGAACGTAGAGAAACCGATCCGATCACGGTAGAGAGCGTTCTCGTCAATCCGAGAAAAGTCAAGGCTATAGGAGAAACTATGAGGAGATTCAAAGTGATCATGAAATATATTCGACACGGATTTTGAAGGATCACGATTAAAATTATAGACATTTTTAGCTTTCTATGTACGTCTCTAGAGAAATTCGCATCATATCTCGAACCTGACCAGCTTAAAATCACTCGTAAGTGTCATCCTGAGGATGAACGGTTCAAACTGGTTACTCGTAAAGGGGTGTTTCTCTATAACTATATAGATTCATTCGAGTGACTGGACGAGACTCAGTTACCGAGCATGGATACTATTACAACGCACTCACGAATAGTAAGATATCTCAGGAAGACTTTAATCATGCTTGCGAGGTTTGGCGACTGCCCGAATATAAAAATCTCTGGGACTACTTGAACCTCTATCTTTATACGGATGTGACGCTACTGGCTGACGTCTTTCCGAACTTTCACGATCTATGCATGAGGACGTATAGACTCGATCCCGGGTGGTCCCTTTTGGTTACTAGTCTTGCGTACCAAGCTCTATTGAGAATAACCTGGGTACGGCTCGAATTAATCGATGATGTTGACATACATCGATTCATCGAGGGATCTATCCAAGGAGAGGTATGTTTTATGGCTAATCATCATTCAGTGGCGGATAATCGGTATATTGAGTCATTCGACCGTTCCAAGCCCGAGTCCTACCTCATTGATCTATACGTGAATGGACTCTATTCATTTAGAATGTTGACCTCACTACCCTATGAAAGGTTCAGGTGGCTCGATGATGATGAAATCGGCAGATTAGATTTGTGAAAAGTAGAGGACGATGCGGAGATGGGGTATATCTTGCAGCTGGATCTCAAATATCCTAGAGATGTACACGATGCTCATTCCGACTTACCGTTCTGTCCCGAGAAAGGGATCCCACCCGTGTGGAAACACGAAAAATTATTAACGACTTTATCCGATAAGACTGGATACGTCAATCCCTACCGTCATCTAAAACTAAGTTTGTCGAATGGATTTAAACTGACAAGAGTCCACAGGGCTCTCAGTTTTAAGCAATCACCTTGGATAACTCCGTATATCACGCTGAACGCGGATATGAAGAGTAAATCGAGTAATTAGTTGGAAAACATGTTTTTCAAACTGATGAACAATTCCACATTCGGTCGTCTTATATCCAACAAGAGGGCCTACCATACGATAAAGATCGCTACCAGGTGGGGAGGGAAATTTGGGGCGCGTAACCTTATATTCAGTCCAAACTTTAAGAACCGTGCGATCGTGTTAGAAAACCTGATCATCATCGAGATGGAAACGCAAGAGATTTACTTCGATATACCAATCTATGCAGGGCTTGCCACATTGTAAATATCGAAGGTAGTCATGTACGGTCTACATGGCCAGATCATGGTTCCCGCCTTCTCAAAGCGTGTTTAAATCTCCAGTACTCAGATACGGACTCAATAATCTATTCCATAACTGTTGAGGATGTGTATCAGTGACCCATTAGCTAATTACTTTCTGACACCTCTACCTACGGACAAGACAATGTTTACGGGATGCCTCTAGTAAATAAAGGGGTGCTTGGTAAACTAAAAGAAGAAACTAAAGGTCTGATCATTACCGAGTTTATATGTTTACGTCCTATATCCTATTTGTTCACGTTGCAAGGAAATGGCGAGACGCTAAAGGCTAAAGGGGTCAAGAGTAGCGCGTTAAGAACGCTTTCGTTAGAGACCAATCACAATTGTCTGACCAATGAAACGATAGTAATGAGAGAGGCTCGTTCAATAAGAGCTGTAGGGTTCATACTTTTCACTAAAAAATCCAATCGGGTCGCCCTATGATCTATCGAGGAAAAGATATATAAACTACCAGGTACAGCCAATACTCTACCGTGGTACCATTACTCTATAAATGAGCAGGTATTTACTCCCTCCCGACTGTGAAGAGAGAGACATTGATCGGTACTACCCCTCCGTCTTTATGAAGAAGAAAAATATTAATGTAATGTGTATTTATAGACATATATATAATCATAGTGTAAATGATTGAGAAAAATATTAATGCAGTGCGTCTAAATAAATATATAGATTTTAGAGTAAGTAACTAAGAAAATTTTAATGCGACTGTGTAGCGATGTATATTCATGATTAAGATAAACTTTTTCAAGATCTGCAACTTTTGCACTATTGTCTAAAAAATAAGATAAAATAAATTATTCAGTGCGTCTAAAGACTTATGGAATCATGATTAAGAGAATATTAATGTTTCTACGCATATTCATGATTAAGAATATTTTTCTTGTTTTGTAACTTTATCAATAGTGTCTGAATAAGAAAAAATATTAATTTATTGTGTGTGTGTAAAAATTACATCGTTATATTCATTAAATAAAATCATTACAAATGTATTGTGTGTTTTCATTATTTCTTTCCAAAAGAAAAAAAAAGAAGTAATAATCATTTATTATTTTTTAATAAAAGATGTTTGATACATTTTTAGACTTACTCTAAATGTTTAAATATATCTATAAAAAAGAATACAATGTATTAATAATTTAAAAATACATATGGTCGATACATTCCTAGGATTAATCAAGTAAACATGATAAACTTAAGGATTATCCAAGAAGGATCGATGACAGAGTTAATAAAACCTTTTTGATCTACTATCTCGGGCTTACATTTCCCCGTTCAAGTACCAGTCCTTCATGTAGTACACGAACAATTACTTTTCACAAAACCTTTACTTTGTATATCTATCAAAGTACATTCAAGGTCAAAGACGATACTGTAAGAATGATTAAGTGTATACACTAGGTTTGCCGCCTCCAGATCAACTTCTTCCCAGTCAGCCGGACGGTCGGTTTTCAAGCATAGATGCTGATACGCTGGATGAAAATTTTCAAAAGGGTAAGGAGGTTTAACACCAAGAAACGAGCCTTAGTCACTGCAGATAAAATGGTTTGTGTATTCCTTTACGCATCCTTTGAGCCCTCTAGTAGCTTATTCTTCTTTGCAGGTCCGTTCGTAGACTCCTTGACCACTTCCTCACCCAGCGTCAACAGCTTTGTTCTTTCTGGTCGTGTCAACCTCATCTTGACCGCAGAAACAAGATAACTTATAGAAATCAATTTACTGTTTATACTCGTTGATCAAGGCTATGATATGAAGCAGTGCGGGAATGAGCGAACTCGTATCGTTCTGTATCCTACTCCTGGCCAGATCACGAATGTTTTATCCGATCAGACTTAAAACTCTTAAACCATTCATGGTGTAATTGGACATTTTCTGTGGCGCACGCGTAGGAGGTACTGGAATGACTGGACCACTTGTCTACATTGTGCAGATTTTTAAGCTTACTCAAAGGACAACCGAGATCACCTAGCTCGTAAATGTCGTACTTGTCACTATCGACGCTTATGAGACTCTGTAGCCAAGTCACCTTCTTCGTTCTTTAATATAGATCAATGGTCGTGACGTGTAACTCCCTAGATGAGAAATGATAATAGACGAAGATTTGAGTACTCTACTTATCCATGGTACCAAGACAGTCCGTGATAATAATTGGTTACCCAATTTACGTTCTTCCTACTCGAAGTGGAGAGAATGCCGATCATGAACAGAGAAAGAAGCTTGTAGTTGGCTTCATCAAAACGTTCGAAATGTAGAACGCTCACCTCTTTGAATATGGATATTCTCTCCTCGCTCGAAAATATTTAAACGTCTATCAAAATACTGTCCAAGACGAGAACAATGGTGATCTATTTATGATGCCCTCTTGATGACGTCACTGCTTGAAGGATTATAGTGGACCACTCTATCGTGTATGATTAGACAAAACGCATTGGTGTTTGCGGGTGTATTTTGCCCCGTCTCGAACGTTATACGACACGTTACCATACCGTCCTTGAGAGTATCTTCATGTCGGCTGGCATCGGACACGATGATGGGTGCGTCAGACTTGAAATGGAAAGGGTCAAGTAAAGGTAAGGAAGTGCTTGTTCCGTAATATTAAGTCTGGAAATTATTATAGTCCTCGTATAATTTAGAGAAGGTATCTTGTTTAAAGTTCAAGTTCATATCATCGTAAGGGTACCTGATTAAATTTAGGTAGAGTTTAACACTACGTAAATTACAATGATCGAACATACTTCTATCTGCAGCCATCGTATTGTTTCACCCAGTCTGAAGAGCGAAAATAAAGTAATAAGTAACGTTAGGGTACTCGTACAATTCACATGTACGAAAAGATAGAGCGATGATCCTCCCACTCTTGATGAAATTGAGCAGGTTGAGACGATTAATATTGTCGGACTTTATATGCGGTACAAGCCAATAAATTTTACTTAACTCAATCCTAGAGTGTGTCTCTGTGGCGTGAGGAGGTGCTCTTTGTAAATTGTTGTTATTGGTGGTCAAACGAACGAGTACCAGTTCCTGTTTCTCATTGATCAGTACTCGAGAATAGTCTTTAACGAACCCTAGTATGAGACATACAGGGATGCATACGTCAAAGATGCCTGTTTCTAAATGCACATGCACTCCTTCAAGCCTTCAACCAGCGTTTGAAAAATGAGTCTGCTCTCCATTCCGTATAGATAGATAGTTTTTAAGCTGAGTCAAAATGCCTACATCTCTCAATTGATCAATATCATATTTGTCTCATAGATCATTATTGAGAATAGATAGAGAATTCTGTTATTAATAATTCTTGAAGTACTTCCAGGCTCCCCGTATTCAGTAGTCGTCCTTTTATATGTAGGAGAGAATGGTGGGGTAGCGTGTACAGTCCTTTTTGTTGAATAGATATCCAAAAATCGTTCCCGTTAGCTAACGGTCCAAAAATGTACGAGGCATAGGAATGATACTGGAAACTGGTAATTGTTATATTGGAATTGGAAGGGTCTCCAATGTTCAGCGTTATCCATTATTTTCGTAACGAGTAACCTAGACGTCGTAAATAGAGTTTATTTGCAGGTGTTAACGCTTTCACTGTTCTTCTCTCAATGTTTTGAGGAAGACAACGTCGTCTCGTTTTATCTAATACGAGTCCCATCTTCACCAACTCATTTCAGATGTAGACGTAGCGATATCGTCTTGTCTCTAAGTTGACGGTATCCGTTCGTTCATCGACAAGTCGTACCGCGATAGACTCTATTACTCGTTTCGTTACCAGAAGGTAGATAATATTGTTCGGTGCTTCCAATATATTATAGCCGGGTGGGATGATCATGCTGAACTCGTGCAAGGTATTACTTGGTTCTCTGTTGACGTAAGTTCCACTAGCGGATCACGTCGTACGAGAAGGATATTCACAGTATTGGTGTATATGTGCGTTTTACCCGCAGGAAGAATGACGGATTCGAACCCCAGCAGGGATGCAAACGTACCAGGTCGGGTAAAGTCAATTACCCTATCGCAAGTGATATAACTCTTTAAAGTGGTAAGCTTGTCGATGATCAAGAAATTCACGCCACTCGAGACTTATCTTTAAAATAATAGGTCCAACGCCTCAAGTTCATAGGTGCACAGAATTTACTATTAAGTTCGTTAATGTTCGTTATGGAATTGAACGTTGCCAGATTGATCAGTCCGGTGAACCATTCTTCTTCAAGATTCTCCTCTTCAAGCAGGATATGTGGAATTAATTCTCCGTCACATTCGAACTCTGACCCGTCAGTGTAAGCGTCATGGAAATGTTTACTAAAATCGATCGTCAGCGCAAGTATTTAAGGAAAGTTAGACAAAGATGACCGCAAAAAACTGTTCCGTACTCTTGATACCACGTATTATTATAGGCTATAGATACTCCCCCGAGATATCGGACTAGTTCGGGTGATGGTCTCAGATCACCGAAACAGTCGAAGTATTCCGCCCACTACCGTGTTTCTTATGCACCACCCAATGAGTGCCCTTATCACTATATCTATCGAGATTGATGAAAGCGCTCTCTATCTTTCAAGGCGGACCTTTGGGTAAGCCGTCTCTCACGAATACCACCCTTAAAAAGGGGGATTTTTAACTCTCTAGCGTACTTGCACAGATCCGTTTCGGTAAGGTTTTGTTTAGGTATACACATATTTTCGATCAAGGTCGTAGATACATCTCCTTCCCCATGGCAAAAGCCTTGAGCGTACTATTATGTCTCTGAGCCTCGTTCAATTGTTTCATATTCGCCTTCACACTTTGTACAGCCTTCGTGATTCCCGCAGCTCCTCTGGAGACTGTTCCAAGCGTGGTAATCAGAGGTAGTATAGATAGGATTCCGCCCTTCTTCTTCTTATTCTGGTGAGTAGTAGTTATACGTCATTTATTAGCACGCCGTTGACGAAGATGATCTTTCTTCTTCAGACTGGATCTCATCTCGACTTTATCTTTAATCGTGATGGCAACAACTCACGTGGAAGCTTTCTCACTTAACTTCAATTCAGGTTTGAGTACTCATTTCCACGCTTTCTCGGTAAGTTCACGATCTGCGGTATGACATTCAGCAAGATCTTTCACGATGGAGTAGGTGATATCATGTTCCTTACAGTAATGATCTAGCTCGTATACTCCGGAATCACCTCGTTTCAATCGTTTTTCCAAATTGGTTCCTGGGCCGCAGTAATGGTATCCAGGAATATGCGCCTTGAACGGTAGATTAATGATTATCTTATCCAAAAATGCTCCTCCCCTTCTTCGCTTAATAACACGTACTGATTCGTGTTTATATAGGCGCGTACATTTTATAGTTCTACTAGTTGACATGCGTCTCGAGAAACAGACACTTTAACTGTACGTGACAACGATCACGATATGGGTAGAGCCTTACCTCTGAAACATGGTACGCTGTTACCCGATACTATCCATTTCATCGTGTGTGGACCTTCAAATTGCAGTAAAACAAACACTATTATCAGTCTGCTGGAGGAACCTAACGGTCTAAGCTTCAAGAACGTGTACGTTTAATATAAATCGCTATACCAGCCCAATTACCAACGTTTATCAAAGTTTCTCTCACTCGTCGAGGGCATGGGCTATTTCCCTTATTTTGACAATGTAGATATTATCCCACCGTCCAAGGCCAAACCCGGCTCTGTATTAATTTTGACAACGTCACTTGCGATAAAAAGTTTAACATACAGGCTTATTTCAGTATGGGAAGACATAAGGCTATATACTGTTTATATCTTTATCAGACGTACTCGTGCATCCCGAAACAGATGTTGAGAGATAACGTCAACATTCTAAGGGTGGACGATACAAACGCGAGATACGGTTATAACGATACACGGATATGATGATCCGGAAATGTGCTCACTGTTTGGAATAAAAATTACCATTTTCTAGTGTTGACCAAATATCATGAGATTTATAAAGTATGATATCGCTTCGGGTTCGAAAACTTTATTTTGTCCGATTGATATTAACGCATACTCAATACGCGATAAAACATCATGTCTTACACATCTAAATTCGGATATAGTCTTTACAAGATCTATCGTTGAGACAGAAGGAAATCTGACTCTAGCCTCTCAAGAGTATTACGATGTTAGGTCGAAGAGAATAGTCAACATCGAGACGACCATCGCATCTAAGGATGCCCATAACAAGTATTACGTTGATAGGACGAACGCAAGACATAGTAACGAGCAAATACTCGCTCTCAATATGGCCAAGGATGCTATCAATGGGCAGATGGACTCGTTGATCGAGAGTTTGGAGAAGGATTGAATAAAATACACCAACTTTGAGAAGAGTAGCCGTCAAGGGATGGAGGAGGCGTGGAAGCTGTCTCGTCCTCATGAAGTTCATCTCAACGAGAATAAAATGGCGCTAGACCCGAACCCGAACTAAAGAAGGAGGTGGAAGTCTTACCTGAGAGATTGCAGAACAGACATCTATTGGAGACATCTTTATTCGACTCAAGCACATCCTGATAGGACCTACGGCATTCATCATAAAGGTAACGTGACCAAGCTTGGAGATACTCGTATCGTGTTCAACGAGAGGGATGGCACAGTATTCCTAAACAATATGACGATACCGTATACCCGAGGTCTATTAGAATTACTCTTCAAAATAGAACCCAAACATTATACCGTTCGGCTGTTGCCCGACATAGAACATCTGACTTGACAGTTATGCCACGCCAGGTTGTCTATGAAAGGGCTGATTTGTTGTTTGATTACCGAGTCATTGTCATGACACTTAACCTCACGAATGAACTTATTTACCTGATGAAATGGAACAGATGAAATGAGCCTGCAGAATACTACAGGTGTGTGGTTTTGTAGCCCGACACAGG